>WNNJ02001773.1:0-10915 GCA_012934845.2 Pomphorhynchus laevis
AAACATCATCAAAATAGCTCATACTACGAATGATTGTTTTCGTTCATCTATAACGTTTATAAGTAAAAAAGTATTCTGATCGGTATGTGTTTAGCAGTTAACCGCCTCAGCTTTCGACATATGACGTATTCCATCGAAATCTTTGACCATTGTTATCATGCATGTTTAATGCAATCTAAATAAAACAAATGCAACATTCTTAAAAAGGATAAAAAATAACACAATGTTGCATTTTAAAAACTCTTGATATTAATAAAGATGGTCTTATAATCAAGATTTTATTTTTCTATAATTTTGCCGCTAAATTTAAGCGATTTATAAAACTGCGATTATTCAAAACTCAAAAAGACAGCTAAAACGTAATCAAGATGGCTCATACTACTGATGAGTTATTCTGGTTATCTTTGACGTCTAGGAGGGACTCATAGTATGCTGATCGTTAGTGTTGACAAGTTATTAACTAACATCAGCTTTTAACATATTGCCGTATTCTCTTAATATCAATGAGCATGTTTATCATGCATGTTTGATGCAATCCTACTGATAGTTATGCCAAATTCTTATAAGCAAGATAAAATGACACAGTAAAGCATCATTATAACGCCTGATATAAATAAAGATAATCTGGTAAGCAACTTTTATGTTTACTATAATTTTGACGCTAAAATTAAGCGATTTATAGGAAATGGTATTTTTAAAAGTCAAGCAGAGAGCGCAAATCGTTCATCGAAATTATTCATACCACTGATTTCAGTGTTCAACACATAATTAAAGTTTAGACGTTACAAATAGTATGCTGATCGTTGACTGTTATCGTTTTTATCCATAGCAGCTTTAGACATTTTGACCTGTTTTAATCAAATGCTTGACTGTTGTTATTATGTTTGTTTTATGTAATCTCTGTAATACATATGACAATCTTTTAAGTAACATAAGGAATGACACCATGACGACACAAATGAATTGACATTTTCTGAATAGAGATGTTCTGATAAGCAAGTTTTTGTTTACGAGTATTCATCAGTTCGAATTAAGCTATTTAGGGAAAATGCTATTTTTTCAAAATTTTAGCCGGCAGCCGACACGTCATCGAGGTGACTCATACTACAGATTAGTGCTTTTGTTCATTTTTGACGCTTAGAAGTAACAAATAGTAATCTGATCAATAAGGGCTAACAAGTTTTTGCCCAACAGCAGCTTTTGATCTGTTTCAATGAAATGCTGGACTGTTTTTATTATGATTGTTTAATGCAATCACGATGATACACGTCATCGAGATGCAACATACTACATATGATTGCTTTTGTTTATCTGAACGCTGAGAAGTAACGAATAGTATTCTGATCGTTTTCGTAGCCTAGTTATTACCTGATAGCAACTTTAAAAAATTGCCGTATTCCATTGAATTTATGACCATTGTAATCATGCATGTTTGATGCAATCTTAATTTGACAACTGCCAAGGTATTTTGAAGGATTATAAAATTGCACAGTAAAGGATCATTCAAACGACTGAGAAATATAAAAATGATCGAATAAGCCAGTTTTAAGTTTACTATAAATTTGCCGCAAAAATTAAGATATTTTTAGAAAATGGTATTTTTTAAAAGTCAAGCCCACAGCCGAAACGTCATCATGTTAGCCCTTACAACAGAAAAGTTCTTCCGTTCATCTTTGACGTTTTAAAGTGATTAATAGTATGATGATCGTTAGTGTTGACCAGTAATTATGGGACAGCAGCTTTCAAAATATTGCCGTACTCCATTAAAATCCATGACCATTGTTATCATCCTTGTTTGATGCAATTAGAATGATACACCTGCCAAATTTATTTAAATAATAAAAACAACACAATCCTGCATAATTTAAACACTTGATATAAATAAAGATTGTTTAAAAAGAGCAAACTTAAAGTTTACTAAAATTTTGCGTTGAAATTAAACAATTTATAGAAAATGCTATATTTTCAAAGATCAGGCAGACCTCAAAATATAAATTAAAAGAACTCATAATACTGCTTAGTGCTTTCAGTAATCATGAAAGTATAGACGTTACAAATAGTATGCTGATCGTTAACTGTGGACATTTTTACTAAACAGCAGCTTTTACGATTTTACATATTTCAATGAAAATGCTAGACTGTTGTTATTACTCTTGTTAAATCCAAACTTAATGATACATATGTCAACCTTTTGAATATATTTAACAAATGATCTTATGACGCAACAAATGAATTGACTACTATGAATAGAGATGTCTGATAAGCAATGATTACGAGAATTTAGCAGTTTGAATAGAGCTATTTAGAGAAAATGCAATTTTTTAAAAGTCAAGCAGGCAGCCGAAACATCATCAAAATAGCTCATACTACGAATGATTGTTTTCGTTCATCTTTAACGTTTATAAGTAAAAAAGTATTCTGATCGGTATGTGTTTAGCAGTTAACCGACATCAGCTTTCGACATATGACGTATTCCATCGAAATCTTTGACCATTGTTATCATGCATGTTTAATGCAATCTAAATAAAACAAATGCAACATTCTTAAAAAGGATAAAAAAATAACACAATGTTGCATTTTAAAAACTCTTGATATTAATAAAGATGGTCTTATAATCAAGATTTAATTTTTCTATAATTTTGCCGCTAAATTTAAGCGATTTATAAAACTGCGATTATTCAAAACTCAAAAAGACAGCTAAAACGTAATCAAGATGGCTCATACTACTGATGAGTTATTCTGGTTATCTTTGACGTCTAGGAGGGACTCATAGTATGCTGATCGTTAGTGTTGACAAGTTATTAACTAACATCAGCTTTTAACATATTGCCGTATTCTCTTAATATCAATGAGCATGTTTATCATGCATGTTTGATGCAATCCTACTGATAGTTATGCCAAATTCTTATAAGCAAGATAAAATGACACAGTGAAGCATCATTATAACGCCTGATATAAATATAGATAATCTGGTAAGCAACTTTTATGTTTACTATAATTTTGACGCTAAAATTAAGCGATTTATAGGAAATGGTATTTTTAAAAGTCAAGCAGAGAGCCAAATCGTCATCGAGAAGAATCATACCACTGATTCAGTGTTCAAACATAATTGAAGTTTAGACGTTACAAATAGTATGCTGATCGTTGACTGTTATCGTTTTTATCCATAGCAGCTTTAGACATTTTGACCTGTTTTAATCAAATGCTTGACTGTTGTTATTATGTTTGTTTTATGTAATCTCTGTAATACATATGACAATCTTTTAAGTAACATAAGGAATGACACCATGACGCCACAAATGAATTGACATTTATGAATAGAGATGGTCTGATAAGCAAGTTTTTGTTTACGAGTATTCATCAGTTCGAATTAAGCTATTTAGGGAAAATGCTATTTTTTCAAAATTTTAGCCGGCAGCCGACACGTCATCGAGGTGACTCATACTACAGATTAGTGCTTTTGTTCATTTTTGACGCTTAGAAGTAACAAATAGTAATCTGATCAATAAGGGCTAACAAGTTTTTGCCCGACAGCAGCTTTTGATCTGTTTCAATGAAATGCTGGACTGTTTTTATTATGATTGTTTAATGCAATCTCGATGATACACGTCATCGAGATGCAACATACTACATATGATTGCTTTTGTTTATCTGAACGCTGAGAAGTAACGAATAGTATTCTGATCGTTTTCGTAGCCTAGTTATTACCTGATAGCAACTTTAAAAAATTGCCGTATTCCATTGAATTTATGACCATTGTAATCATGCATGTTTGATGCAATCTTAATTTGACAACTGCCAAGGTATTTTGAAGGATTATAAAATTGCACAGTAAAGGATCATTCAAACGACTGAGAAATATAAAAATGATCGAATAAGCCAGTTTTAAGTTTACTATAAATTTGCCGCAAAAATTAAGATATTTTTAGAAAATGGTATTTTTTAAAAGTCAAGCCCACAGCCGAAACGTCATCATGTTAGCCCTTACAACAGAAAAGTTCTTCCGTTCATCTTTGACGTTTTAAAGTGATTAATAGTATGATGATCGTTAGTGTTGACCAGTAATTATGGGACAGCAGCTTTCAAAATATTGCCGTACTCGATTAAAATCCATGACCATTGTTATCATCCTTGTTTGATGCAATTAGAATGATACACCTGCCAAATTTATTTAAATAATAAAAACAACACAATCCTGCATAATTTAAACACTTGATATAAATAAAGATTGTTTAAAAAGAGCAAACTTAAAGTTTACTATAATTTTGCGTTGAAATTAAACAATTTATAGAAAATGCTATATTTTCAAAGATCAGGCAGACCTCAAAATATAAATTAAAAGAACTCATAATACTGCTTAGTGCTTTCAGTAATCATGAAAGTTTAGACGTTACAAATAGTATGCTGATCGTTAACTGTGGACATTTTTACTAAACAGCAGCTTTTACGATTTTGGCATATTTCAATGAAAATGCTAGACTGTTGTTATTACGCTTGTTTAATCCAATCTTAATGATACATATGTCAACCTTTTGAATATATTTAACAAATGATCTTATGACGCAACAAATGAATTGACTACTATGAATAGAGATGTCTGATAAGCAATGATTACGAGAATTTAGCAGTTTGAATAGAGCTATTTAGAGAAAATGCAATTTTTTAAAAGTCAAGCAGGCAGCCAAAACATCATCAAAATAGCTCATACTACGAATGATTGTTTTCGTTCATCTTTAGCGTTTATAAGGAAAAAGGTATTCTGATCGGTATGTGTTAAGCAGTTAAACGACATCAGCTTTCGAAATATGACGTATTCCATCGAAATCTTTGACCATTGTTATCATGCATGTTTAATGCAATCTAAATAAAACAAATGCAACATTCTTAAAAAGGATAAAAAAAACACAATGTTGCATTTTAAAAACTCTTGATATTAATAAAGATGGTCTTATAATCAAGATTTAATTTTTCTATAATTTTGCCGCTAAATTTAAGCGATTTATAAAACTGCGATTATTCAAAACTCAAAAAGACAGCTAAAACGTAATCAAGATGGCTCATACTACTGATGAGTTATTCTGGTTATCTTTGACGTCTAGGAGGGACTCATAGTATGCTGATCGTTAGTGTTGACAAGTTATTAACTAACATCAGCTTTTAACATATTGCCGTATTCTCTTAATATCAATGAGCATGTTTATCATGCATGTTTGATGCAATCCTACTGATAGTTATGCCAAATTCTTATAAGCAAGATAAAATGACACAGTGAAGCATCATTATAACGCCTGATATAAATATAGATAATCTGGTAAGCAACTTTTATGTTTACTGTAATTTTGGCGCTAAAATTAAGCGTTTTTTAGGAAATGGTATTTTTAAAAGTCAAGCAGAGAGCCAAATCCTCATCGAGATAAATCATACCACTACTTCAGTCTTCGGATATAATTGAAGTTTAGACTTTACAAGTAGTATGCTGATTGTTGACTGTTAACGTTTTTATCTACAGCAGCTTTTAACATTTTGACCTGTTTTAATCAAATGCTTGACTGTTGTTATTATGTTTGTTTTATGTAATCTCTGTAATACATATGACAATCTTTTAAGTAACATAAGGAATGACACCATGACGCCACAAATGAATTGACATTTATAAATAGAGATGTTCTGATAAGCAAGTTTTTGTTTACGAGTATTCATCAGTTCGAATTAAGCTATTTAGGCAAAATGCTATTTTTCAAAATATTAGCCGGCAGCCGACATGTCATCGAGGTGACTCATACTACAGATTAGTGCTTTTGTTCATTTTTGACGCTTAGAAGTAACAAATAGTAATCTGATCAATAAGGGCTAACAAGTTTTTGCCCGACAGCAGCTTTTGATCTGTTTCAATGAAATGCTGGACTGTTTTTATTATGATTGTTTAATGCAATATCGATGATACACGTCATCGAGATGCAACATACTACATATGATTGCTTTTGTTTATCTGAACGCTGAGAAGTAACGAATAGTACTCTGATCGTTTTCGTAGCCTAGTTATTACCTGATAGCAACTTTAAAAAATTGCCGTATTCCATTGAATTTATGACCATTGTAATCATGCATGTTTGATGCAATCTTAATTTGACAACTGCCAAGGTATTTTGAAGGATTATAAAATTGCACAGTAAAGGATCATTCAAACGACTGAGGAATTTAAAAATGATCAAATAAGCCAGTTTTAAGTTTACTATAAATTTGCCGCAAAAATTAAGATAATTTTAGAAAATGGTATTTTTTAAAAGTCAAGTTCACAGCCGAAACGTCATCATGTTAGCCCTTACAACAGAAAAGTTCTTCCGTTCAAATTTGACATCTTAAAGTAATTAATAGTATGATGATCGTTAGTGTTGACCAGTAATTATAGGACAGCAGCTTTCAAAATATTGCCGTACTCCATTAAAATCCATGACCATTGTTATCATCCTTGTTTGATGCAATTAGAATGATACACCTGCCAAATTTATTTAAATAATAAAAACAACACAATCCTGCATAATTTAAACACTTGATATAAATAAAGATTGTTTAAAAAGAGCAAACTCTAAGTTTACTATAATTTTGCGTTGAAATTAAACAATTTATAGAAAATGCTATATTTTCAAAGATCAGGCAGACCTCAAAATATAAATTAAAAGAACTCATAATACTGCTTAGTGCTTTCAGTAATCATGAAAGTATAGACGTTACAAATAGTATGCTGATCGTTAACTGTGGACATTTTTACTAAACATCAGCTTTTACGAATTTACATATTTCAATGAAAATGCTAGACTCTTGTTATTACTCTCGTTAAATCTAAACTTAATGATACATATGTCAACCTTTTGAATATATTTAACAAATGATCTTATGACGCAACAAATGAATTGACTACTATGAATAGAGATGTCTGATAAGCAATGATTTCGTGAATTTAGCAGTTTGAATAGAGCTATTAAGAGAAAATGCAATTTTTTAAAAGTCAAGCAGGCAGCCAAAACATCGTCAAAATAGCTTATACTACGAATGATTGTTTTCGTTCATCTTTAACGTTTATAAGTAAATAAGTATTCTTATCGGTATGTGTTTAGCAGTTAACCGATATCAGCTTTCGTCATATGCCGTATTCCATCCAAATCTATGACAATTGTTATCATGCATGTTTAATGCAATCTAAATAAAACAAATGCAACATTGTTAAAAAGGATAAAAAAATAACACAATGTTGCATTTTAAAAACTCTGGATATTGATAAAGATGGTCTTATAATCAAGATTTAATTTTTCTATAATTTTGCCGCTAAATTTAAGCGATTTATAAAACTGCAATTATTCAAAACTCAAAAGGACAGCTAAAACGTAATCAAGATAGTTCATACTACTTTTGAGTTATTCTAGTTATCTTTAACGTCTAGGAAGGACTCATAGTATGCTGATCGTTAGTGTTGACAAGTTATTAACTAACATCAGCTTTTAACATATTGCCGTATTCTCTTAATATCAATGAGCATGTTTATCATGCATGTTTGATGCAATCCTACTGATAGATATGCCAAATTCTTAAAGGCTAGAAAAAATGAAACAATGAAGCATCATTATAACGCTGATATAAAAAAAGATAATCTGGTAAGCAACTTTTATGTTTACTTTAATTTTGGCGATAAAATAAAGCCATTTTCTAGGAAATGGTATTTTCAAAAGTCAAGCAGAGAGCCAAATCGTCATCGAGATGAATCATACCACTGATTCAGTTTTCAGAAATAATTAAAGTTTAGACGTTAAAAAGAGTATGCTGATCTTTGACTGTTAACGTTTTTATCTACAGCAGCTTTTAACATTTTGACCTGTTTTAATCAAATGCTTGACTGTTGTTATTATGTTTGTTTTATGTAATCTCTGTAATACATATGACAATCTTTTAAGTAACATAAGGAATGACACCATGACGCCACAAATGAATTGACATTTATAAATAGAGATGGTTTGATAAGCAAGGTTTTGTTTACGAGTATTCATCAGTTTGAATTAAGCTATTTAGGCAAAATGCTATTTTTTCAAAACTTTAGCCGGCAGCCGACACGTCATCGAGGTGACTCATACTACAGATTAGTGCTTTTGTTCATTTTTGACGCTTAGAAGTAACAAATAGTAATCTGATCAATAAGGGCTAACACGTTTTTGCCCGACAGCAGCTTTTGATCTGTTTCAATGAAATGCTGGACTGTTTTTATTATGATTGTTTAATGCAATCACGATGATACACGTCATCGAGATGCAACATACTACATATGATTGCTTTTGTTTATCTGAAAGCTGAGAAGTAACGAATAGTACTCTGATCGTTTTCGTAGCCTAGTTATTACCTGATAGCAACTTTAAAAAATTGCCGTATTCCATTGAATTTATGACCATTGTAATCATGCATGTTTGATGCAATCTTAATTTGACAACTGCCAAGGTATTTTGAAGGATTATAAAATTGCACAGTAAAGGATCATTCAAACGACTGAGAAATATAAAAATGATCGAATAAGCCAGTTTTAAGTTTACTGTAAATTTGCCCCAAAAATTAAGATATATTTAGAAAATGGTATTTTTTAAAAGTCCAGTTCACAGCCGAAACGTCGTCATGTAAGTTATTACAACAGAAAAGTTCTTCCGTTCATATTTGACATTTTTAAGTGATTAATAGTATGATGATCGTTAGTGTTGACCAGTAATTATGGGACCGCAGCTTTCAAAATATTGCCGTACTCCATTAAAATCCATGACCATTGTTATCATCCTTGTTTGATGCAATTAGAATGATACACCTGCCAAATTTATTTAAATAATAAAAACAACACAATCCTGCATAATTTAAACACTTGATATAAATAAAGATTGTTTAAAAAGAGCAAACTCTATGTTTACTAAAAATTTGCGTTGAAATTAAACAATTTATAGAAAATGCTATATTTTCAAAGATCAGGCAGACCTCAAAATATAAATTAAAAGAACTCATAATACTGCTTAGTGCTTTCAGTAATCATGAAAGTATAGACGTTACAAATAGTATGCTGATCGTTAACTGTGGACATTTTTACTAAACAGCAGCTTTTACGATTTTACATATTTCAATGAAAATGCTAGACTGTTGTTATTACTCTTGTTAAATCCAAACTTAATGATACATATGTCAACCTTATGAATATATTTAACAAATGATCTTATGACGCAACAAATGAATTGACTACTATGAATAGAGATGTCTGATAAGCAATGATTACGAGAATTTAGCAGTTTGAATAGAGCTATTTAGAGAAAATGCAATTTTTTAAAAGTCAAACGGGCAGCCAAAACATCATCAAAATAGCTCATACTACGAATGATTGTTTTCGTTCATCTTTAACGTTTATAAGTAAAAAGGTATTCTGATCGGTATGTGTTTAGCAGTTATCCGACATCAGCTTTCGAAATATGACGTATTCCATCGAAATCTTTGACCATTGTTATCATGCATGTTTAATGCAATCTAAATAAAACAAATGCAACATTGATAAAAAGGATAAAAAAAACACAATGTTGCATTTGAAAAACTCTTGATATTTATAAAGATGGTCTTATAATCAAGATTTAATTTTTCTATAATTTTGCCGCTAAATTTAAGCGATTTATAAAACTGCGATTATTCAAAACTCAAAAAGACAGCTAAAACGTAATCAAGATGGCTCATACTACTGATGAGTTATTCTGGTTATCTTTGACGTCTAAGAGGGACTCATAGTATGCTGATCATTAGTGTTGACAAGTTATTAACTAACATCAGCTTTTAAAATATTGCCGTATTCTCTTAAAATCAATGAGCATGTTTATCATGCATGTTTGATGCAATCCTATGATAGTTATGCCAAATTCTTATAAGTGAGATAAAATGACACAATGAAGCATCATTATAACGCTTGATATAAATAAAGACTATCTGGTAAGCAACTTTTATGTTTACTATAATTTGACGCTAAAATTAAGCGATTTATAGGAAATGGTATTTTTAAAAGTCAAGCAGAGAGCCAAATTTTCATCGAAATGATTCATACCACTGATTTAGTCTTCGGACATAATTGAAGTTTAGACGTTAAAATTGCATGCTAATCGTTGACTGTCTACGTTTTTATCTACAGCAGCTTTCAACATTTTGACCTGTTTTAATCAAATGCTAGACTGTTGTTATTATGTTTGTTTTATGTAATCTCTGTAATACAAATTACAATCTTCTAAGTAAATTAATAAATGACACACTGACCCCACAAATAAATTGATGATTTTAAATAGAGATGTTCTGATTAGCAAGTTTTTGTTTACGAGTATTCATCAGTTCGAATTAAGCTTTTTAGGGAAAATGCTATATTTTCAAAGTTTTAGCCGGCAGCCGACATGTCATTGAGATGGCTCAAACTACAGATTAGTGCTTTTGTTCATTTTTGACGCTTAGAAGTAACAAATAGTAATCTGATCAATAAGGGCTATTAAGTTTTTGCCCGACAGCAGCTTTTGACCTGTTTCAATGAAATGCTGAACTGTTTTTATTATGATTGTGTAATGCAATATCGATGATACACGTCATCGAGATGCAACATACTACATATGATTGCTTTTGTTTATCTTGTCGCTGAGAAGTAACGAATAGTATTCTGATCGTTTTCGTAGCCTAATTATTACCTGATAGCAACTTTAAAAAATTGCTGTATTCCATTGAATTTATGACCATTGTAATCATGCATGTTTGATGCAATCTTAATTTGACAACTGCCAAGGTGTTTTGAAGGATTATAAAATTGCACAGTAAAGGATCATTCAACGTCCCCAGAGGTACATAAAACCTCCACCCCTTGTAAAGGCTGGTACGATTTGCT
>WNNJ02001774.1:0-66765 GCA_012934845.2 Pomphorhynchus laevis
TGACCATTGTAATATCGTTAGAGATCTAACTATAATGTGACTCTAATGTGAAATTAAAATTTTTTCATTATGGAAACGACAATTTTAGATTTTACAAGTTATTTTATAACCTTGTTCGACAAATCAACAAAATTTTAAACCTGATTTATTTTAAAGTGCTTACGAACGGAATTGACCAAAATCAAATATTTTTGAGCTATGACATAAACATTTACAATAAATGCCATTAGACAACAAACTTAAAAAAACTGCTACCTCATACATTGATTGTTTAAAATTAAAATTTCCGACTCTAAACAACGAGAATAATTTATAAATTAAACTAATTCTTAATTAGATTTTTTTAATTAAAAAATAATTAATTTTGTTAATTAATTTTTATTAAAAATTAATTAATACTCACTTAATATTCTTATTTCCATTTATGTTGATGTGGCACAATTTACTATCGCCGATCGCTTAAAAATACCTGCTGTGCATTATATTCAATACGGTAAATCTTATTTTAACTTTTTATTTTGTATCTTCTAATTTTAGTTAATAAATCAACTGTTGCTTGAATGCCACTTTGTTTCTTAGCAGTTTTAAAGTACTTTTAGTAAAATCGTGTCTTGCATTATTTTAAAAGCACCAACAACCTATATAATATCTGTCTTTAATATTTAAATATCGATAATCTACAATCGACTTGTATTTCGATAATGAAACCCAATAGATTTGCTGTGCAGATTTTTGAATTGCATTTAAGAAATTTATTTCCTGCTGCTGAAACATCACCAGGAAATTTGTAAGATACTTTTAAAACACATGACATATAAATATAAAATATTTAAACATCATATGGTTTCATAGATGTTTCATACAATAAAATTGTATGTTTTATACAATTAAATCATAAATTAAAAAATACTTTTGTAAAGTTATTTCTTGAATAATTTTCAATAAAATTTCAAAACTGCCATATTAAAATATAGATGCTTATCATGTTTATTTTGATTAAAATTAATCCATTTAATTTATGCTGGCAACTTCTAACGTTGTTGTCTTAGCATAATTCGATATATCATATTATATGTAAACATATTGATAATTGTATTATCAAAATGATATCATCTGGCCGACGTGAGCTTTTCGCAATCTTTGCCTTTTACTGCCTAAATATATATACTACGAATCTATGAATTATTAATATCGCAAGATGGCGAATGGCTATGAATTACAATGTCTAAGCACTTTGAATTACAAAACACTTTGAATAAATTATATAAATTATATACACTTTATATAAATTAATGAAAAAATATAATGTTTTTTTTCTACACTTTTATTTATTTAATTTTCATTAGAAATCAATTAGACTAATCAGGAAAATGTCTTTTGTATCAAATTTTGACCATCGTTGTGTTTAAATAGATGTGCCTTTTTAATCGAACATTTTTTGTTTTTAATCAAAACGAAATATATAAACGATTGAAACAGTAATCAATAAATGTAATAAAGTTATCAATAGAGATTAACTTATAGATTGAATTTTACGATTAAATAAACTATTTTATTTAATTTTTATGTAAAACCTAAAAGTAAGTTGTAACTGATTTAGCTTGTAGTGCAACATTGAAAACTAGAAAAATTTAAATTATATAACGTTAAAGGTTTAATTTTATCTATTAGTGGTTTAATTGTTGATAATCTATTCATAACATCGAACTTACATGTTTTTTTTATAAAAACCCAATAGAAATTAACAATTTGGCTAAAGCGATTAGAAACCACAAATATGAAAGGCAATAACGGAAATTAGTTTAATTGGGAATAGACAAATCGGTAAATGTAAATATGTTTAAATTATTATAATATAAAATATTAAATATGATAAATTTAATTTTTCTACAGCATAGCCCCTTGTCTTTAGTTCTCTAGTTTTAACCGTGAAATTAACAGCAATTATATTAGATATAAGAGTGATATTAACATACTAAAATTTAATTAATTTATTATTACAAACAAATTTATTAATAAATAAACATATATTACGTGTTCAGCACATAAGATAAAATTAAATTAATTGATTATTTTATAAGATGAATATGATGTGTTAAAATTACATAAACAAATGGATTTTATAATTAAGTATTTTCCATATTTAGGTGCGATGTTACGCGTTTTAAGCTATCTCGTTCTAAGCGAAAGTTAATTCGCCGAGTTGTTCAAATCGTCAATCAAAATGCTAAGCGAAATCATAGTAAGATATTTTATTATAGCGATTATATTTTAAGATGATGATAACATTTATATAAAAGACAAACGTCATAGTATACCCTTATAAAGAGGTTCTAGAGTATCTTCGTTAATAATCATGAGGGTAATTATAAATCTGAGTGGTATTCGTTTATGAAATTGCAAATTAATTGAAATACTACTTGATCAACTAATTGAGTTTATATATGATTTATTATAAAAATAAAGATAAATAAAATAGAATAAATAATTGTATACAATGTTATATAAAAAATCAATTATTATGAATTGTAAAGGAATAATTCAGCAGTTTATTTGAATAATTCAGCTTTTTTTGGAACACATCAGTTCCTTTATCAATAGGAACTGCTGTATTATCAGGTTTTGGCACCTATTCCTCGACCTCAAAATACAGCGAAGCCAAATTCATGCTAATGGCGTATTTCTTCTGGTGAAATTTAAAATACAAAGTAAATTAGTTTTTACCCATCCATAAAAAATTTCCGCTAATGATTTTAAATTTATTTTTAATACTATTGTGTTGATTTATATTTTTTACTATTTGCTGCTTGATGTTACTTTTATAGTAACCTAGTTTAAAATATGCATCTATTAAATTATTTAAATGATTTTGAAGGAAACCAATATCATTACATATTGTTGCAATTCTTAAAATTTCATTATTTAATGTATTATATTTTATATTATATGGTATGCATGAATGCTCATGCAAAAATATGTTTCTTGTAAATTTAAATATGTCATCTTTACGATATAAATTAATAGTAGTTTTAGTTATGTTAATTTAATGTTCATATCTAGATATACACCTTCTTTATCATTAATATTGTTTTGTTAAGAATAAGGCTTTCTGGATAAATTTGTTCACTAATTGAATAAAAATTATTAGAATTAAATACACATATATCATCAATGTATCGAAACATATATTTCATATATTTATATTGTTTAGATTTAGTTTTTACACAGTTATGAACAAATTCATATTCTATAAAGCTTAAAATCAAGTCAGCTATAATTGGGCTAATATTTCCACCCATTGGAACACCGTTTACTTGTCTAAATATAGATGTCCCTACTTTTAAATAATTTTGATTTATCAAAATATTAAGGATTCTATTAATTCAATTTTATCCATATATTTATATTTATTTGATGGTTTAATTTTTGTTAGATATGCGTTAATTCTTCTAACGCTTCTTTAAAATCTGCTAAATCTAGATTTTTATAAAGCGTACTAAAATCGTATGTATTTATATTTTGAAAATTTATTCTTTTTGTGTGATCAAAAAATTACGAAATGTGAAATAATTATAGTCTTTATATATTGTAAGTTTTTCAGGCAAAACTTACAATATATGAATGTTATATCAAATGTTATATATAACTTGGTAAGAAAAATCATTGCATTCTATTATTTGATATTCATTGTACGATCGATGCTTGCGTCATTCGTTTATACTATTTATTAAATGATAAAATGCGATTTTGATTATTTCTGCAAATTTTATCCTTTACTAAAACACAATTTAATACGACGAATAATTATTCCATTTAACTATGCCACTGATCATCGACATAGCTTATCAGACATATAACATTTTATAAAATTAACTTTTTTTAAATATGTTATTTAATATAATTGCTTATTTAGGTGGCTATTATGTTTATATTATTTTAATAAAAATAGTTCTATAATTTAGGTATTTTGAATATTAAATATTTAAATATTTAACTAATTTTAATATTTTTTTAGATATAAATATTACTCTAGATATAAATTATATTAATTTATGATTATATCATTATTTATAAATTATATCGCGATAGTGGAAATTTTAAAACTAGTTTAAGAAGTTTAAAAATTGTATGAAGTTAAGTTTTCATAAGCACTAATTTACATGAAACAATTAAATACAAAAATTTTATAATTTTATAGAGAATTTTACTTTTTTTTATCAAAAGCGTCATTTCATTAGCTTTCGATTAATTCTTTGTTAATTTTAAAGATATCTCGCAGACAAATTTATAGTAACTTAGAAATTTGCATTATCTGGTGTAAATATATCATTTTTTCGCATAAATATAAATAAAATTTTGTATTCCATGTGTAATTTTTAAAATTGTAAATATATCTTTATATTAATCTTTATATTTTTAAAATTTTATATTTTCAAAAGGTTATCTTTATATATAATGTTATATCATTCAGTTTTGAACCAGTAGTAAAAACCATCGCTTTTTATATTTTAATGTTTCATATCCCTGAATTTGACCTTTTGTGTTTTATAAGAGAGATCAATTCAAAGAGTAATTTTATATTTCTCCGTTTTTAATTGAAAGCGAATAGGAGCGAAGTTGATGATAATGATTGTGATGAAAGTCGTTTGTTGTTACAAAACGCCTGCAAGCAAACATTTGAAAGCCTGAAAAAGTGTGAAATTGACGCGATTAGGTCAACTAAATCGTATTCTCTTGCAAAGCATATCCTAGAGATTGATGGTGATAAGAATCGATTAAAAATTGGTTTGAAATTGTTTACGTTGTTAGTATTTATGTTATGTATTTAGATCAATTTGGTAAGCTAAGCGGTAAGCATACACGTTGGGTTCGAAAACTGTTCCGATTACACGCACAGGGAAAGCTTCAAAATGAAATGGGTATACTTGATTTTATTTTATATTTTAATTTTCCTATATATTTAATTATTATAAATTAAATAATATAAAATCAAAATTTGTTTAGAAACTACTTAAAATAAACTACTTAAATTATTGTTAAAATAATCATAAAATGTTATAATAATTATTTTAAAATGTATTTTTGAGCTAGTGAAAAATTAATATTAAAGTTAATAAAGATTCTTTTAAATATAGATTAATTGTTTCTATCTTTTAAACACGATTTATGTAAATAACTGTTTATTAGAGATTTTCAGAGAGTATCATCCATAAATGATATCTTATATTATCAATAAGACTATTTCATTAAGATTTATTTTAAATCAATTTTTATAGTTCGATTCTCCCATATAAATTATTAATTTAACAAAATAAAATTAAGTTTTGTTTAAAAAATTACTTTACAAATTCATTATTTAACTAAGATTAAATCTTATTAAATCTTATTAATCTTCTTTAATCTAATTAAATTAAGTTGGTGTTCTTCGCAAATAATTTTCTGGACTTTTACATCGTAGAGTGATAGCGGTATCATAATGATTATATTGATAGATTTATTAATTTTTTAAGTAACTCACGCAGACAGACTGCTGAGAAGTCCTCTGAAATAAACAAAAAATAAAAAAATGATGTGACTGAAGTCCATACCACGTAGCCGATGTTAGAACGATGACAAATTCGGATCTCATTATTAGCTTAGCTGCATGGCCTGGTTACTCAGTAGAAAAGTGAGAAGCATGAATTTAAAGGAAGTGAGATTAATGTGGCAATGAAGTTTAAATAGAAGAGAATTCCAAATTAGAGGCATAGAAATGAGATAAGAAAAAATACTAAAGTTCGAATGATTACGAGGAATGTGTAGCGGGAACCGATTGTTTGAGCGAAGTGTTCAGGAGGACGAATGTCCAACACCGTGCAATTTTAGTTGAAAATATGGAGGGAATGATAAAATAAACGAAAAAAAACGAGAACGACATAGTAATATAATAAAACTTGATTATGTACATAAGGCCAATGAAAGCTGATAAGTTCAGTGAAGATGGGATCAAAACGCTGGCGTCGAAAAAGCATGCTTGCTGCAGTTCAAATAAAGCGATTTAGAGGGGCAGTAACACAACATGGGGAGTTTGAGAAAAGTGAGGTGCAATAGTCGAGACGAGGTAGCAGGAGAGACGACATTATATTGTTGGAAATGAAAAATTTGTTTTTTTCAAATGCGATAGTGTAATTATAGAAATAGATTAGATAGTGTAATAGAATGAAATAGAATTTTTGAGTTTTTAAATACCACCAAATCGTGCTATTAAAAAAAATAAATATTAAGATAATTTATTTATAATTTGGTTAGACTACTTTCAAATTGAATTTTATTTCTATTAATTTAGCAAATAACTCCTAATTAACTCTACAACTTTTCCTTTATATGATTTTTAAAATCTGTAACAATGAGACTTTTGTCTCTTCAGATATAATTGATTCAATTAAGTATCGTCCAAGAGCAAACAATGACATCGAGATTATTGATTATTTCTTTAAACATCTAGAGAAAAAAGGCTTTCAGGTAATTGAAAACATTAGAAAGAAATTTGTGTATAACAAATTTACGAAAAAAGTTCAATTTTAGTTTCAAGTTATACCCGTAGGGGATGTTAATACAAGAAACGTAAGAATGTTTCAACATGAATACAGTATCTTTTTGAAATATCAGAGTTCTGTACATAAGGAAGAAGCATTGGAGAACAGTTTTCAACGTTTTTGCAACTTTCTTGTAAAATCAAATTTAATTGTAAGTTTTTTCTTTTTACAAATTTATCAAAAATAAATTTTTAAAAAATTCCTTATAAACGAACATAAAAAGATCTGTTACACTACACAATCTATGTTTTGATTTGTGTGGTTTGTATTAATTCACACAAACGAGCAACTGCGCATATTTCGATTATTTTATCTATTTAAACCATTCTAGTAACGGCCATCAAAAGATTGACTTCTATAAGAATCGTTCATTTATATTATACACTATAAAACAATGTACATTTCGCGAATGGGGGAAATGGTTAGAAATAACTGAGCAGAAGGATTGACTCCTATAAACATCGTTCATTAATGATACACTATAAAACATTTCGCGAATGGGGGAAATAATTACCAACAACTGAATTAGTAAATTAGTAACTTGTCCGTTATTTTAAGAGCAACTAAGTGAAAACTAGTAACTAGTTTTATAATTTAACTAATTTCATAACTATTATAAAATCCATATATTTGTACTTATATATGCTTATATATGTATATGTTTGTATATATATGTATGTATACTGTATTTATAGATATGATTCACCGACATATTGAGCCTCGCATATACTGTGAAATATATCTCGCATATTTTTTACAAAGCTATGTCAAACAAGTGCACTATATTTTCATGCGACGCATCCATATTAAACAAGACTGTTCCCTTAGAGGGTTCACCAGATACATATCGCGTTTATCATCTGAATCGCCCCCTTTTGTGTTGAAGTAAAAATATATTTGTTCGCATGTCATTGGAGATAATGCTTAATCGCTTTCTGACCAATGTCAGAAAATCGGCTGTCTTCTTGCCCTTTAATGATTAGTATTGTACATTATAGAATAGCAAATATTATAGAATAGCAAATATTTAGAATAGCAAATATTATAAAATAGCAAATATTATAAAATAGCAAATATTATTTAGAATAGCAAATATTATAGAATAGCAAATATTATAATATTATATCCCTATTTAAACTAAAAAAGCTTGACTTAACGTGAACTTTACCTTTTAATGTCTTATATAATGTAATGTATGATGTTTATATAATATAATGTATAATTATATAATGTCTTATTGATTACATTTATGTTTTAACCTCTGAGAAAAACAATTTAAAAACATTTTAAAAATATAATTGTTTAAATTTTTTAAACAATTAATTTTATAATTTATTATTTAATATAAAATTATTTCAATATATCATTATTTTGATAATTTAAATAATGAAGAATGGATCCGCTTTATCATCGGGTGCTAATTCAAATAATGAAGAATGGATCCGCTTTATCATCGGGTGCCTCTACGTCTTTCGACAATGCGACTTTTGGTTTTGAAGTGTGCTTACATAAGTGTCAATAGAGAGTGCATGTTCGATGTTTGAACTTCGTACATAGAGTTTGTAATGCACACACCTCACTCTGCCACCCGAGGCTCATAATTAAAATTAAATAATTAATCGTAATATAAATAAAATTATTCGCATTTTAATTGTTTGCTGTAAATCACTAAACACAACATTTTTTAGGTGTTTTTTATTTAAATATATTCTTTAAGCAAACGTTAGCTGAAAATTATATTAAGATTATAATTTAAAACGCCAACTTTTAATTTCACTTTTAATTTTCAAAACATATAAATTGAGTGCTTTAAAAAGCACTCAATTCAGCAATTAAAATGCTGAATGTATTTTAACATTTTGCATATCAAGTTTGTGTAGTTTACATTTGTTCCTATTTTAATTATAGAACATAAACTACGGATCTCGGACGGGATGTTTCCATGAATTATATCGATACAACGGTCGTATAATTGCTGTTTCAGTTTATGATGTTCTACCTGAGGGGTTGTCGTCAGTATATTTTTTCTATGACCCAGAATTCTCGAATTTATCTTTAGGAACAGTATCTGCACTTCGGTAATACCAACACATTGGCATAACAATGTGATATAACAATTCTCTCTTTTGTATTTAGAGACATTCTCCAAATTAAGCAGACGCGGAGATCTAACAGAAACTTTAAATTCTACCATTTGGGATTATTTTGCTATCATAATAAGAAATTAGCGTATAAGGTAAGTGATTATAAAGTAGGTGTTTTATTGCACTAGATAACATTAAGATCCTGATAAGTAGGGGTTTTATCGCAGATAAAACACCTACTTTATAGCAGATAACGCTGAGATCCTGATACTTCAGGATAATGTTAAATTTTTCTGTAAAATTGGGAATCATTTAGCAACAAGTCTAAAAAACTTTCGAGTTATTGCAACCTATAAGAATCTTAATTCTTAATCCATAAAATCTGCTCTATCTCAATTATCTGAAATTATAAAAGGACAACTTATGAATTCAGTTAATTTCAGTTGTAAATTACACGCATCAATTGCTACTAAAAATAGCATTCAATGAAATGCCTTTAGCAACATTTAATTAATAATAAAATAGTTAAATATGCAAGAAAGGTAAGAATATGTAAATATGGTAAATAAGGCTTTTAAATAAGATAAATAAATGAGATAAGTAAGATAAATAACTTAGATATGATAAATATTCATAAATATCACTTTTCGTAAATTTATAGAATAATACATATTAGATATATTAATATAATAAGATAAATAAGATAAGTAATATAAATAAAATAAATAATATGAGCAAGATAAATAAGATAATAAGATAAATAAATATATAATCAAGACGAATAAATAAAATCATAAGATAAATAAATAAGATAATAAAATAAGACAAATATGTTAGATATAAAATTATCTATAAATATAACTTTTCGTTATATTTATAACGAAAAGTTATATTTTTTATTTATTTGTATAAAAAATAAAATTACATGATTAATAAATTAGATAAGTAAGATAAATAAAATAAATAAGTAAGATAAATAAATAAGATAAATAAAACATATATATAATATGAATAAGGTAAGTTAGATAAATAAGATAAATAAACTAGATAAATAATATGAATAAAATAAAAAACAGATAAATAATATGAATAAGATAAATAAGAGAAAAATAACAGATAAAAAATATGAATAAGATAAATCAGATAAAAAGCAGACATATGATATGAATAAGATAAATAAAATAAATAAACCGAAATAAGATAAATAAACAAAATAATTAAACAAGATAAATAATATGTATAAGATAAATAAGATAAAAAAGCAGATAAATAATACGAATAAGATAAATAAGAAAGATAAGATTAACAAACATATAAATAATACGAATAATATAAATAAGATAAAATGGGTAAAGAAATGAGTAATATGAATGACATAAATAAGATTAATAAATAAGATAAATAATATCAATAAATAAACAGTATAAATAAATAAGATAAATAAAATTAAAAACAGTGGGCTTGTAAGCGCGCCGTTCGCACGCATTTGCCACTTGAAAAATAAATTTATCTTATCTTTAAAAATAATATGAATAAGATAAATAAGATTAATAAATAAGATATATAAGATAAATTAATAAACAAGATAAATTAACAAGATAAATAAAATATATATTATATATTATATATAATATATATTATATTCTCCGGAACAGAATTAAGATAAATAGGATAAATACGATAAAGAACAGATAAATAACATGAATTAGATAAATAAGATAAATAAGATAAAAGACACAAATAATATGAATAAAATAAGAATAAGATAAGAATAAGATAAGATAAGAATAAGATAAGATAAGAATAAGATAAGATAAGAATAAGATATGAATAAGACAGCACGACAGCTCGTGCTGTCTACAAGGTGGAGGAGCGTGCGCTTAGCGACTTACATTCAGAGGTTTAGTGAGGAGTTAGTATCGTCGAAGTTGTGTAGCTACAGGGCCACACTGATATGATCACCCTGTAGTGATGAGTAGACTAAGGTCAAAACGCTCCATTGGGGACTAGGCGTCTGTAATTTGCGCATCCCGGGTTAAGCTTCCCGACGAAGGTTGCATAAAAGCATGCAGGTTTATACTTTTCTGTTCGTGTTAATTAAAAAAGTTGTATGAAATTCTTTCTTATTAATATACGTCACCAGTAGTCAAAATTCATATAACCACTATATGTGGAGTGACGAAAATAAATTTAGCATTTGCGCTAGAGCTTTAATTGTGCTTTGCATTTGCTGTATACAAGCGTGTTGCTTGATCAGCAACATCAGTTAGCTGACGATGGAAGGAACGACAACACACGTGCTGCCCACCCTGTAGAGGACAGCAAGTGTCTCCACCTTGTAGACTCCGCCATGGATGATCCGAAGCCATGACCGGTCCCAAGCCCGTGCTTAGAAAAGAGGAGGGTAGTATAAACAAGACCCGTTTATCAATTGGACGCAACGAAAGAACTAAATCGACTGTATGCAAGTGCTGAATGAACATACTAAACGACTTATCTAAACTAGCGGACTTTACAAACGATCTGAACGAACGGTCTTAACTAACGATCTAAACGGACGGTCTGAACGAACGGCTGAACGAACGGTCTAAACGAATGATCTAAACAAACGGTCTGAACGAACGGCCTGAACGAACGGTCTGCACGAACGGTCTGAACGAACGGTCTGAACGATCGGCCTGAACGAACGGTCTGAACAAATGGTTTCAAACGAACGGACTGAACAAATTGATTGAACTAACGGATTGAACTAATGGATGGAACGAATGAACTGAAAGATCGAGTGAACGAACAATATATACGAATAGACTGACTATTCACACTGAACTCTTCTGCTAAATTATATTAGTTGGCGCGCAGTTCGCACGCATTTGCCACTTGAAAAATTAATTTATCTTATCTTTAAAAATAATATGAATAATATAAACAAGATTAATAAATAAGATAAATAAACAGTATAAATAAGATAAATAAATAAGATAAATAAGATAAGAGCAGATAAATAATATGAATAAGATAAAAGGGATAAATAACATGTGAATAATATGAATAAGATAAATAAGATAAATAAACAAACAGGATAAATAAATAAGATAAATAAATAACACAAATAAGATAAAAAACAGATAAATAATACGAATAAGATAAATAAGATAGTTAGATAAATAACAGATGAATAATGTATTTTCTAAATATCAAAAGTAATTGCTTCCATAATATTTGAATATAGAGTTATCGTATACTACTAGCCATCGTTTAGTATGGACGTATGTTTTTCTGATTTATAATATGTTATGCTGGATTTCAATGTTTGATGTTTGAAATTACAAAGTATCAACTTTAGATGGCTTTTAAACCTTGCCAGCTGCTGTGTCCTTATTGCCACAAATGGATAGACTTTGACAAGTGCTCTAATATTCTTAAAAATGATGAACGTATTCCTATTTGTCAATCAGATGATTCTAGTTAGTATTGATTTGTTGTAAAAATAATTATAATTGTATATTATATTGTATTATAATATATTATATATTATAATATTATAATATATTATATTATATAAGTCCTTGCAAATTCTAGATGTAACTAGAATTTGCAAGGACTTTCAGCAGATAATTCATTATTCAACTTTAAATTAAATATATTATGATATAATATAATTACGATATGATACATAGATTTGATAAACAGTCGTTCGTTTGAGTAATATAAATTACAGATTAAATCTATATCCGGATCAAGGTTCTACAATGTTGAGATCACCTTTCAATTAATGTTATTGATATTTCAATATTTTCATCGAAATAATTTTTTTATTCCTACGATTTTCACCTAATTCTATAATATTATTTGTTTATTATATTATAGTGTCGATAACAGTGATATATAACATTACATATAACACTAGTATGTAATAAAGCATTCTTATGACATAATAATGACTGATAATGATTCTACTTAGTTTGGAATCTATCAACGATTTACAACATCTGTCAACCAATGTGTCAATTATATATATGATATATCGGATATAGCAATGCCTACTGTATTGAAGTACCAAATATTGATTGTGTCTGCAATGCATATGTTTAAGTTCACTTCTATTTGTTTCATAATACTATGACTAACCTAAGTTCGTTTAGTTATACGGTGTTTATAATCAACCTGGTTGTACATATTGGGTGATAATCAATGTATAACTCAATCCTTATAAGTTTTGATTTTTATCATAAAAATATTAAAATTAAATATAATTTTAATTTAAATAGATAAAAAAATTAAATTTTAATTTTTTATTAAATAAAAATTAATTGAAAATAATATCGTTTCTTGCGCATTTATACGTGTTATTGTTTTGACTTATTGTACCTCATCAGTGAGGGATACCTCCTATTGCTGGAATCATAGAAGGACCGCCAGACACCCATCACAAACATGTCATTCAAATGTATGTCCACACATCTGGAATATCCACAGGACTTTGCGTGATCTGTATTCATTCATGGGAACCTCTGTATAACGCACTAGGATATTTATAGCACTCTTGTCTAGCAAAAGACAAGAAATGATGTCAATACTGACTCTTCCATTTACAAGTATGATATTAAATATAATACCGTTTCTTGCACATTTGAATGTTATCATGTGGTTGGCAAGAAGAATTTAAGAATGTTTCGACATAGTGGGTGAAAATTGATGTATAACTCAATCCTTATAAGTTTTAATTTTTAATTATAAAAAATATAATTTTTATTTGAAGAGATTTAAAAATTAAATTTTAATTTTTAATTAAATAAAAGTTAATTAATTTTTAATATTTGCAAATGAAAATATTTTGTTATTTCAATTATTTTGTAATTTTCTTGCAAGCATTTCTATTATAAAAGTTTTGTTACCGAGCGCTTTAATATATAAATTTTATTAATTAAAGTTTAATAAATTTAATATTTAAAGTCGCATTCGTCACTCAATGAAATTTTCTTTATTTTATTGTTTTTGCTTTTAAAACGAATTATATATAATTCAAAACCTTAAACTATATACAAAGATTGGTTAATTTTATTGAGTGTTATGCCCTACAGAAGAACAATTGCCAAACAATTGTTTATCAAACAATTCTGTTCCGGTACTTGCCGGAAGAATATCCCAACATTCAAGGTGTCGTTTTCTATTATGTTTTTAAAACATTCGAGCATAAATTAGTGTTACCAGAGAGATCAGTCAGTGGCTACATTTATAAAGATCGCAATGTTATAGAAGTCAGATCACATGACTGAGGATACACATATCGTATTATGCATACATTAAAGATGGACGTATCTTAATCTTGACAAATATTTTTACCGTAATGTTAAATAAAAAATATAATTTGAATTTTACGTGGTTAGATTCCTATCTTATCATTATATTAACATATTATATTATATCATCATATTAACGCGATGGTTAATTTTAAACATTGCTGTTTATTTTTCCACATAATCGAGCATACATTAGTTACAATTTGTAAATTAATTGTTTATCTGTTCAAGCATGCCACGATGACGATTCAGATCATATTGATGTAGAGTATATAAAAGGCTATGTCGAAAAAAATGAAATTTTCACGGTTCCTAAATCTGTTCAAGCGTGGGACTCGGTTGTAGACAAATGCACACTATCACTTTCAAATGTTGAAACTTACATTTACCACTATCTACACAAGGTCGGAAAATGCTGTGGTCGTTATCTTATTCCAAGAATTGTTGTCTAGTAAAAATTGCAAAAATAACTTTATTCGTGTTTTTAGAAAATCTAAATGTAATTTAAATCTTGTTACAAATGAATATAATTTTGAATAAGATGAAGATATAAGTTTACATTTCACTCGGAAATACTGGGTTTGAATTCGATTTATAAGCAGCTTGTTAGCTGCTTGATTACTGATTAATGATGGATTAATATATTATTAATATATTAATGATAATCAGAACAAATTTTGATAATGATAATCAGAAAGAATTAATTAATCGAAAGAAGGTTTTACGCAAGGCGACACTCTGTCTATGGCCGCATTTGGGGGTGATCATGAGCAAAGAAGGCGCATAATACCTTAAATGTTATACCGGAACAGAACAATATCTCGAATCGAAATGCCTACATAAAACTTAAAATCAAAATACAATTAAAATACAATTAAATGATTTATACTGCAGGATTTCCCCGCAAGCACATTTGGTGCGCTAGCATGGCTAAACTCGTCAGGTAGAATAAATGACTATTTTTTTAATTCCAAGGAATTTTAGGATTCATTACCAACGAGATATAAGTGTAATACGTCCTCGGGATTTTCAAATGCAATTGTGGTGCAAAATTCGAGGTTGCACATGTATTATCATGTAAAGTAGGTGGATTCACAATTATAAGACACGAATGTATTATCATGTAAAGTAGGTGGATTCACAATTATAAGACACGAATGTATTATCATGTAAAGTAGGTGGATTCACAATTATAAGACACGAATGTATTATCATGTAAAGTAGGTGGATTCACAATTATAAGACACGAATGTATTATCATGTAAAGTAGGTGGATTCACAATTATAAGACACGAATGTATTATCATGTAAAGTAGGTGGATTCACAATTATAAGACACGAATGTATTATCATGTAAAGTAGGTGGATTCACAATTATAAGACACGAATATATTATCATGTAAAGTAGGTGGATTCACAATTATAAGACACGAATGTATTATCATGTAAAGTAGGTGGATTCACAATTATAAGACACGAATATATTATCATGTAAAGTAGGTAGATTCACAATTATAAGATACGAATGTATTATCATGTAAAGTAGGTGGATTCACAATTATAAGACACGAATATATTATCATGTAAAGTAGGTAGATTCACAATTATAAGATACGAATGTATTATCATGTAAAGTAGGTACGTCTAGACGTATGGATTATTATCTACAACCAGTTAATTATAATATTAGGAATTGATTAAATGTGAGGATAATAATCATATTTGTTATCAAAAATGATTATTATTTATAGTCTATCTTGGAGCAAATGCTCAAATTAAAGTTATTTTGTTCATTTGATCATTTAGAAAATTCATTAGCATTCGGGAGAGCATTAAACAATGTTGATCTCAACAAGTCGGCTAACATAGTTAATACATACGTTCATTTCAAAGATAAAATGACACATACAGAAAGATTGTCTTTATACGTAAAGTAAATGATCCATGATGGCATATTAGGAAGATATGTAGTCATTACGTCATCAGTGGTCATTATGTAGTCATTGCGCAGTCATTGACTACATATGTAGTCATATGTAGTCATTACTTCATAAGGTACTAAACAAGCACCAAACGTTTGTATAGCTGTAGTTAAAGCGCTAGCAAAAATTCCAGCGCACACACTATAAAATATAAGTGTCAATGCACAATTAAAACTGCAAAATGATATATGAATAAAACTACCGGTGACACTCTATTAATCAGAAAGAGTTTCAATACAACTTTTAAATTGACACAAAAAATACAGGAAAGTATAAACCTGCATGCTTTTTTACAACCTTCGTCGGGATGCTTAATCCGGAATGCGCCTACCACATACGCCTAGCTCCCAATGAGACGTTTGTACCTTAGTCTACTCATCACTACAGGGTGGTATCATCAGTGTGGCTCTGTATCTACACAACTTCGACAGTACTTAATCCTCAGTAAACCTCTGAATAAAAGTCACTAAGCCCACGCTCCTTCACCGGTTACCAGCCTTACATCTGGTAGGGTTTGCTCAAGCAGTGGATTCACAGTACAGCACGTGTGCTATTACTTCTTCCTTCATCGGATGATATTTTTATATATTGTAATATAATATACATTATATTAACGTATTTTATATTAATCAAATCATACAAATTGATTAATTTTGGATTGCATTGCAGTGAATGCTCCAATGTGATCCAAAAATATCTGATATGATTTTAAAAATAAAAAATTATTATTCTTAATAAATTAAGAATAATATCACTTTGAATTTTATCCTTTTAATAACTGTTTTAATCAATTCTCGCTGGAATGTGTTAAGTCGCCCGTAAATTACACGTGAAACTGTTTTTGTGATGAACAGTGAATTTATTAAAAATAATATTTCGGTTATGAATAATAATAAGCAGCAAAGAATAATAATTTCCTACACTTTATGCTGCAAAGAATAATAAGTTTCTACTAGCGGTCATGCTAAACAACATTGTCGTTGGCTAATCTTCTGAATGCAGATAATTAAATGAATATGGCAGCATTTGTTATGACAGCTAGTCTACACTTTGCAATTTCTCTTTGCTTGTTCAAAAGTGACAATTTAATAAATATTAATTCATATTATAGAAGTATAGTTGAGACTGCTGCCGTTATACAGTTATAATGAGGGTTTTATTAGATTAAAACCCTCATTAAGGGATCCTTTAACCATCAGTTTAATTTTTTTTTGTTTGTAAATAATTTCCAACGAATTTCACTGATGAAATATTTTTTAACTCAAATACAATTATTTCTGACTTAATAAAGAAACTAAAGAGTCATAATAATTATTATTATCAATTAATTATTATTAATTATTATTCGTTGCAACATCAACAAGTCGAGCCGCCGGGGCAAGGCTGGACATATCCTGTTTGGGCCTGTGGAACGAGGAATTAGAGCGAACGTTCTTTGACGTCAACGTGTTTAACATCTTTGCTCAGTCGTTCGTCAACCGATCAGTGGACGCATCCTTCCAGCACAATAAATCACGCAAACATGCCAAATATTCAGAAAGAATTAAAGCGATCGAGCGCGGCAGTTCATTCCGCTAATTTTGTCCTCTTCTGGTGGCATTGGGAAATAGACAGGCACCTTGTTCAGACGAATCGCATCAGTTCGCACACAACGAAGTATTACAAAATATGCGCATGTCATCACAAATATCAAACGCCGCGTTTCCTTTGAAATTGCTCGAACAGCATATGACTGCCTTCGACGTCCTAGAGGAAACAGAGAAGGCAGCACATAAGATAGTGAACGCCTTGTTTTGAAATCAATTACAACTTTGACAGTGAAAGTTATGTATGGGCAACATTTGAGGGAACCCCCTTTCTTGTAAACTATTATAATTATTATTTAAAAAAAATGTTCGATTATTAATTATTATTAATGAAATTAATAATAATTCAATTATAATCATATTATAATTAAACTCCCAAGCGAAAAAATTATGGACAATATGCTTTGCTAAATAGTTGATAATGATCCATTATTGATAAAGAATTACTGGATCAAAGAAAATATGAACATTTTTATTGATATTTTGTAACCTCTGTTAACATCTTCAGAAATTTACAATATGCTTTGTATTAGAATAATATACTAGACAATCAAATTCAAATTTCATCAGAGAAAATACGTAATTAGCATGTATTTAGACCCTCTGTTATGTTGGGTCGAGTAATAGAAAACGAAATCTGATAACAAGCAGTCTCTACTGATGACATCTAACCCTTATTCTTATACATCGTCTGTTATTTATTAGTCAATTCATAAAAATTGACTAGTATAAATTCTAATTTTTAATTTTAAATTAATATAAGTTATTATCTTATAAATAAATGCCAATATAAAGAAATAACAATTTACGACGAATTTAAATTGCTATGAAATATAAAATACTTAGACATAGTTATCTGATCTGATTTATTTAAGATTTCATAGCAGTTCCTCCTGATGACATCTAATCCTTATTCTAATACATCGTCTGTTATTTATTAGTCAATTCATAAAAATTGACTTTTATTTAAAATTTTAATTTTTTATTTTAACTTCATATAAGTTATAAAATCTTATATAATTATTTATTATTTTATTTTTATTTATATATCGTATAAAATACGTAGACTAAGTTATCTGATCAGATTTATTAGTTACAAAATAAATAAATAATTTTTTATTAAATTTTAATAAATAATTAATATTGAATTAATAAATATTAATTATTACTAATAATAGATAGTTGTTCCTCCTGATGATCTCTACTCCTTATTCTGATACATCGTCTGTTATTTATAAGTCAATTCATAACAATTGACTTTTATTTTAAATTCTAATTTTTAATTTTAACTTGATATCAGTTATTATCTTATAAATAAATGCCAATATAATGAAATAACCATTTAGGACGAATTTGTGTAATATAGACAAATACGAATTCGATGTAATAATATACATCGTATATTATTAGTCAATTCATAAAAATTGACTTTTATTTTAAATTCTAATTTTTAATTTTAACTTGATATAAATAGTATAAAATATTATCTAATAATTATTTATTATTTATAATTATTTGTATTTATTTAATTACTTATAATTTAATTATTTCAATTTTATTAATAATTTTTATAAATAATAAAAAATACGCAGAATGTTATTTATTACTCAATTCATAAAAATTGACTTTTATTTTAAATTTCAATTTTAAATTTTAAAATTAAATTAGGATGAAATACATAATTAGCTCTTGTTTAGCCACGCTGCTTTGTTGTCGAGGAAAAGGGGCCGAAACCAATAGCATATCAGTTCCTTCTTATGATCACTTATCCTAATTATGATATGTCTATTAATCACGTCAAAAAATCGACTTTAATTATAAATTTCAATTTTATCATTTTAACTTGATATAAATTATATGGATTTAATGGATTTTTCTTTTTCAATGTTGAATTATGCATCAACAAAATATTATTAAATATTAAATTTACAATATAAAAATCAACAAAATATTATTAAAAATTTAAACTATTTATCAACTTTATGGATAATAAACAATATAAGCTTTAGAAATTATAAGCTTTGATAAACATAGAAGTTCTTCCTGATGATTGCTAATTCTTATTCTGATATATCGCATCGCATGCTATTTATTAGTCGATTTATATTTATTAGTTAATTCATAAAAATTGACTTTTATTTTAAATTTCATTTTTTTATTTTAACTTGATATTAGTTATAAAATCTTATAACAATTATTTATAATTTATATTTATTTTATAATATTTTAACATTTTAAAGTTCCTCCTGATGACCTCTAATCCTTATTCTGATTCAACGTTTGTTATTTATTAATCAATTCATAAAAATTGAATTTTATTTTAGCTTTGTGATTAATCGGATTAATTAAATCAGTTAACTGAATCTACATATTGAATATAATTATAAAATAAACAAAACATAATAATGCTAAATCAAAATTAAATAATTAAATAATAAAATTAAAAATTGTTTTTAGATTTTCTATAATTTAAATCAAGTTAAAATAAAAAATTGCAATTTAAAATAAACGTCATTTTAGGAATTGACTAATAAATAACAGATGTTGTATCAGAATAAGAATTAGAGGTCATCAGGAGGAACTGCTATGCTATCAGGTTTCGGTTCCTAACTCCTCTACCCAACATAGCAGCGGGGCCAAATACATGCTAATGAATGTATTTCCTCTGAAATAACTATCTAGTATCTTATTCTAATACAAAGTATATTATTTATTATCCATCCATAAAAATTTGCCACTTAAGAGTTTAAATTTATTCTTTATATTATTGTGTTGATTTATATATTTTACTATTTTCTGCTTGATGTTATTTTTATAGTAACCTAGTTTAAAATATGTATCTATTAAATTATTTAAATGATTTTGAAGAAAGCCAATATCATTACATATTGTTGCAATTCTTAAAATTTCATTATTTAATGTATTATATTTTATATTATATGGTTCGCAATGGCTATATCTTACAAGTTGTTCGTCGCATATAAATCATGTATGGAATTATTGCAAATCCTATTTTGTATTATACCAATTAGATTAGATAACTGAGTGCATGCATATTTTACGATATATAAATAAAAATAAAGATAAATAATACATAATTATATAAGATTTTATACAATTTATTTTATCAAGTAGAAATTTAAAATTGAAATTTAAAATAAAAGTAAATTTTTATGAATTGACAAATTAATAACCGACGGTATCAGAATAAGGATTAAATGCAATCAAGAAGAACTCCTATGTGATCAGGTTTTTGACCTTATTCCTTAACCCAACATAGCAGTGGTCATCAGGAGGAACAGCTATAGTATCAGGTTCCGGCAACTTTTCCTCGACCCAACATAACAGCGTGATTAAATACATGCTAATTACATATTTCCTCTTATTCTAATACAAAGCATATTATTTATTATTCATTAATACTTTAATATATAAAAAATATATATCATAATAAATATATTTGTTTTAAAAAGCATAAATGTCGAATTTTAAGAAAGCTGTATAAACATTAAAAAATATTCTTGTATACGACAGTTGATGTCTAAATAACTGAGTATTTTATACTATAAATAAGAATAAATTGTCTACGATAACTGAGTATACGACAGTAAATGTCTAAATAACTGAGTATTTAATTTTTTTTAATATATTATTAATTACAACATATGGTTCCCTCAAATGGGCCAATATACATTTAACATTGTTATGTATTATTATTTATTCTAAAACATTAGAATCATCCATCCGTTCGGATCCACGACTATATGGGTGACCCCTAGTCGACCGGCACCCTCTGATTGCATGTGAGGCAGCACGACACAGCAGCAAACTTATGGACCTTCTGAGGCCACACAGGCATTCAGCATAGCTTTTATTCCCACGTGATGAACGCAATCGAGCAATTGTCCTGAGCAAAACCATGGCGTCGGGTCCCGCAGCACCAGAAGCCGTGAACACCAGCGGCATAAATCTACTCCTTTCGATATCGATGATACGTTCCGCGTATTTTGATCTTTTTCTCGCTTCATGAAAATCAAATGCAGCTTTTCTCGTAGACGCACACGATGGAGCAAAATGGTTGAAAACCGTAACGTCAAAGAACGTTCGCTCATATCTGGCGTCAGAAAGCCCAATGCAGACGATGTCGAGTCGCGCGTCGTCACTTCGACAAGTGACCCGATGATCAAAACAGTGATCACTATCTACCCGTTGTAATATCGGTTCGACACCAACCCCAGTACACACCTGTGATATTTCGGTGGCCAAGAAATCGCGTAAGGCGTTATGCCTTGTTATTACAACACCTCCTCGCTTGCACGAAAGCAAATGTGGGAGTTTCGCATCATCACCACACACACACTTGTCCTTGGGAATCCCGATAGGGTCAAAGCCATATCGCAACGCAAGAGCATCTCTGAATTCATGTGGACACAAATGACTGAATTCAGCTTTCACTGGAACTGCACTAATCCAAGAGGAAGCACCCTGTCCCAGTGCAAATTCCAGGGCTTGATGCATTGAGGCGGGTAAGATTGATCGAATGTATGCCAAACGCTCATCCACAACTTTTTGTCGTTCTTGATTCAACTCTTTTGTCAAGTTATTCTGAGCATCCCTGAGAAGATCACCTTGTAGCCCACTATCAAATGTTTTACAAAATTTTTTCGAGCTTTCGAACTCGGTCAAAGCTGCGCTTACTGGATCAACAATGCCCATTCCACCCTTTGAAATTGGTGACGAAATCAACGCGTGCATAACTGAGTTTAGATCTTGATCGAAAAGTGAGGGAGCCAAACCACTGAATATAGTATCCCGTAAGGACAAATACAGATCCGTATTTGTTTATACAATTTATATTTATATCAAGTTAAAATTAAATATTGAAATTTAAATAAAAGTCAATTGTTATGAATTGACTAATAAATAACAGACGATGTATTCGAATAAGGATTAGAGGTAATCAAGAGGAACTGGTATGCTATCTGGTTTCGGTCGCAATTCCTTGATTAACATTGCAGCGGGGACAAATACGTTCTAAGGACTTCTTCCACTGATAAAATTTGATTATCTAGTTGGTCAAATTAATAATATTATTATTTTTTAAATTAATAATATATATTTTAATAAATAATAATAAATAATATTTGTTTATTACTAAATAATATATTAATAAATAATTTTTTATAATGTTTGGGAATAATTCTTTTTTAATAAATATAATCGCAAAGCTTGCACTCAAATGAAAATAATAATTTGAGTGGATAACTGATAATGACTTTTTTGTCGTCAGTTCGTTCTAGATAAATTGAACGAGTTAAGATCGGCGTTAAAATATCATCTATCTTTGTGCATTAACATGTGCACTAAATTTACATAATGACCAACATGGTGAAGATATATTTAATTATTAAATAATTAAATTAAATATTATTTTACTAAACATTAATAAATATTGATTGATATGATATTCATTATATTTAATCAATAAAATAATTAATTTTACAATTTATCACCAATAAATTTTGAATTTTACGTCATTATTTATCAGGTTTTCTATTTTCGTAACAATCCTAAAGATTTTGCTAATTCATAACGGAAACAAATTTGCAAATTTTGTGATAAAAATATGTAATCGAGGGTAATAATAATAGTAAGATCTCAATAATATTTTATTGAGGTCTTACATTGCGCAATCTTAAACTATTACGTTGCTAAGTCTTTTATCAATAATCTCTATAAATTATTAGAAAAATATGAGCTTTTCTTTTCGATCTACGTAAACGAATCGAATTAAGTTATGATCTGGTTACAATCACTTTTGTTTTTCTAAAGTCGTATGTACAATCGCTTAATATACTCCGCTGAACCGAGTCATACAGTAACTGTATGACTAGTTCATATTATTAATCAATTTATTAAAAATTGAATTTTATTTTAACTTTGTGATTAATCAGATTAACTTAGTAATTAATCAGATCAGATAACTGAGACTACGTAATTTATACTATATATAACTGAAAAATAAAGATAAATAATAAATAATTATATAAGATTTTATACAATTTATATTTATATAAAAAATTTTAAAGAATTTATTTTTTTTATTAATTCAAAAAACGTAATTTTAAAAATGCTAAATGTGATCAGATTTATACAAATTAGATCGGATGACTGAGTCTAATTATAGTTATATAGTCTAATTATAGTTATATTTTAGATTTTATAAAATTTTAAATTTTAACTTGAGTAATTTTAATTTTATTATTATAGGTACATCGACCAGGTAAGCACATTCCTTGTGAATTCGGAAAAAGAAAAAAATTGTATAAAATCTTATGTAATTATTTATTATTTATAATTATTTATTTAATACGTAGTCTACGTATATATAAAATACGTAGTCTACGTATATATGAAATACGTAGACTCAGTCATCTGATCTGATTACAATTAATACAATAAAAACTTAAACACTTAATTATCAATTAAGTTTTTATATCACAGTTGACTTAATTGTTAATTATCTTTGTGGTTAACTCACACAAAAGCAAACGGTAAAGTGTGAAATTCATATCTAATTATTTCTAGTAATTATTTAAAAATTTATAATACAAAATATTTTACAGTATAAATATAAAAAATATTGATTAGAAAATAATTATTTTCCTAGTTAATTAAATTATAAAATATTAATTAAATATTAATAATATTTATTATTATGATTTATAAGCAGTAAAAGTTATATTGGACGAATATGTTGTACAAATGGATTCTAACCTTTTTCAAATGAATTGTTTATTTATTAAGCAATATGCAATAAAACATAATAGAATATTGCTTACTAAAATTATGGATTTTTCTCCATTCTGAAAATAAAGTTTAAAAATTAAATTATTTTTGTCATTTAAAGTTTTATTTAAATATAAAATTTAAGAAAAGATTAAAATGACGAAAGATAAAAAGATATAACATTATTAATAAGAGATGTTATAAAAGTATTTTTAGTGGAAAATATTTTCCTGGATTGCAATTTGAACAATTGCAATTATAACAAATAATATGAGCATTATTTGTATTCTAAATGTTTGTATTCATAAATCAGAAAGGTAGTAACATATCTTACTGAACACAAGCAAACAGTCAACAGACATTTACTAACTTTTTCAACCTAAAGTAAAACAGCTGCACGAAAAGCTTCTGAAAGTTGTCTGCAAGTCTAGGTAACTATTTAGTATGCTTTCATTTCGAATTTCTGCAAGTCTAGGTAACTATTTAGCTATCTTTTCGAATTTTGTATCTCAACTTTACTTTTTTAAAAGCTGCAATAAAACATGCATTCTTTATATTCAACGGAATTACAACAAACGTTTTTGACACAGATTTACTCTAGCTTTATATATCCAATGAATTCATCTGTTCTTGGATACTCTTATCATTTTAGTTTATGCTCCAAAGAAACATTTTTAATTTTTAAATTTTCGTTATACCGGCTAAGCACATATTTTGTTGTTCATTATATTGTGTGTTGTTCAATTGCATCTTTAAAATGTTGGTCGTTCAACATCAAAATATCTTTAAGAAGTTATACTTTCTATAATGTTGTCTATCAAGTTAGTAAAAATATTCGCTCCGATGATAAACTGTCAAAGTTGGCTTGCAATAAAAATTTCACAAAGTTATGCCTGACAACTTAAGATTAAGCGTTAGTTTGCTAAATGAGAAGGTTACATATTTATAAAACAGCCTAGAATAAAAGTTACGAAACATTTCAGAACACACTATACATATATGTAGTATTATAGGCAATATTGTCAAGGATAGTTACACATATCGAAAAAATTTGTCAATATTCCGATATAATTGTCATGCAGCAAGTATTTTCATCGGTTTTAATCATTTGGATCAAATTTTATCAATTGAAGGTAAAAAGTCTAAAATGGATTAATGATAGGACAGCAAGTGTTTGCGTCACTATATATATATATCTGTTGAAATAGTGCAATGTGCATTAACTACAGTTTATACATTTGAATAATAAAGGTAATAAGTCTGTTTCAAATGTACATATTAATTAAATTCATAATTGAAGACGCTTGGCTTCAGCCTTTAGACTCTATAAACTTTTAGTTGAAAAGTTATATTATTAATTTATAATCTATAAATATTTAATTATAAAATTAAAAAATATTCGTTATTAAATCATTATCATGTTATTTTAGTTAACGAAGAACATGAAGTTTACAGTTTTAATTATAAAATAAACGATGCAAGCTTTAAATCACCATCTAACTTATGCATTAATGATATTATAATATTATATTATGAATAATATAATAATATAATAATATCAATTAATATTATTAATTGATAGATCTATTTATTTCGTTTTTTAAATAGTTGATAATGAACCATTATTGATAAAGAAATATTGGAGCTGGAACAAAGAAAGAAGAAAAATGTCTATTTGATATTTCGTTCACCTCTGTTAGCATTTTCAGAAAATTACCTCTGAACATCGTAATTTTCTGAAGATGCTAATAGAGGTTAGCGAAATATAAAATAAAAAAATATCCTTTTTTCGATCCAAGTAGACGGTCGTCAAATGGTGCGTGGGGATTTCTGGTAAATCGTACAAATCTCGTTTGCAATGCATCCGCTTGACTAGTGTTAGATCCCGACCTCGTTAAAATGTGGCACATGATTTGAAAACGTGATGGCTACCCTATTGGTGCCGTTGAGGCTTATTTAAGGTATGGATACAGAGGTACAGATATCATAAGTTTGGTTTAGGTCATACGTTTTGGATAAAATAGTTTGAACATTTTAAATTTCAATCATGATTATGATAGCAGGAGCTATCGAAATATTGTACTGGTAAATAAAGGGTAATTTTTTCTTCCCGTTCCTTTCAAACTATCTACTTAAAAATATATATAATATTATAGATATTATAATATTATGATAATATCAATTATTATTAATTGATATTACTCTTCAAAAAGGCTTGATAAGGCTTGCTATATACTTATAGTCTTTATAAGTAATATTATAATACTTATATAACACAATAAATACATAATCTCCTTCCATTTTCGATTAGATAGTTTTAAAAGAACGAAGAAGCAAAATTAACCCTTATTTAATCATCATTCAACCTCCCTGCCGTGCTTCAAACGCCAAATCCGATCCAATTTAAACAATTTATCTGTTTAACGTTTGCTGTTTGTTAGTTATCAAACTTCTAACCGTGCAGCTGGCACGCATTTGCGACGTTAAATAAATTATTATTGGAGTGTCTCATTATTCGAAATTCATTATACGCAATTTATAGACGGTTAGGCAATGTCCACAACAATTTGTATCTCTAAATATAAAAAAATATTATAATACATAATAGTAAATATATTATCATATATAATATTATTAAAATATTATAATAATATTAATTATTATTAATTGATTTTACTTTTCAAAAAGCGATATCTTTGTGACACATTTTTGTAAATTACTTCAGTTTTAATTGTTTTGAAATACTATCACTCATGATATCGTCAATATTTTTTCAATTTTATAATAAAATAATAGGTGGCTTCAATCGGTCATTTAATTTTTAAATCGTCAATGTTATTTTACGCTGTCGATAATGACCAAAAGCGGTTTTATAATCATACGAACACTTTCTTTTAATTAATTTAATGTGCATTATGAAAAGAAAATTGGTATTCACAAAAGTTCTAAAAATCTCTGTCAAAGAGTTCTAAAGGTTCCAAAAAGTTCTAAAAGTATCTGCCACTGATTGCGCTGTCATGCGTCAAAATGTTTGAAGGTGAAAATTTAATTTGTTGCAAGCTGATCAGAAGAAACATTTAAGCAAATTTCTAGTCACGGAAATTTGATCAAATTGGTGGAGAGACGTTATTTAACCACCATGTAAACTAGATGGGAAATTACTAAAAAAACAATTAATTCTTTACTATTAGCAAATGTCGAGATGTTAATGTGTGCATACTAAGTTTATTTAAGATCTGAAATATGTAGTAAAGAACTACTAATGGTCGAAAATAAGATGATAAAGAGCTGGCATTATTGTTGTTTCTACCTTTTTGTAGTTTTCCTGCTTATGTTTTTCTGATGTAGATATATTCCATTAATGTAATTACGTTTGTTACCAATGTAGTTTGATAAATGAACAAATTTTCAACATAACTTGGAGTTGGATAATAAAAACTTTAACATTTATTTAAGATTTTTGATTTATAAATTTATTTAAGTGGTGAAGAGTGAGTTGAGTCTTCGGGCGAAGCTGTTGGTTTACCGCGCAATCTTCGTTCATATCTTAACCTATGGTCATGAGCTTTGAGTTATGACAGAAAGGATTATGTCTCGCATAGAATACAACCGAAATGAGGTTTGACCGAAATTAGGTTTATTCGTAGTGTGGCCGGTCTTAGCCTTTGAGGTAAAGCTAGGAATTCGGCCATCCGGGATAGATTCGTAATCGCAGCTTCTACTCATCAAAGAAAGTCAGTTGAGGTGGATAGGACACATTATGAGCATTTCTGAGGATCACCTTCCTCGGACGAATAACGATGTAATTTGGTTTCATATTTTTAAGCCGTCAGCGTACATCAGTGATGGCGAATTGATCACATTGGGAAGCTCATTTACATACAACAAGAGCAAAAGGGGTGAGAGAGGAGAGCCCCGTGGAACATTACAGGTAATTTAAATGGCTGTGGAAAAACGTCCATCATGGCGAACATAAAATTTAATGTGTGCATACTAAGTTTATTTAAGATTATCATTGTTATAGTCACATGCAATTGAATAATCCTTGATAATGGTGTGCCCACGTGGCACCGAAATATCGGATCTTAATGGCTCTTCGATCTAAAACATAGCATTCTTTGTAGATTATGACAAAACTTTAATTGATAACTTTTAGATTTGTAATATCAATTATTCCTTAATCTTATTGTAATAAGTTTATTTTATTAGAACTTTTAACTTAAACTTGTGAATTTTATATTTTTATCACTCAGATTTTTCAGTAACATCCGCTCATACCATGTTTCTGGGTCACTAGCATGGAACCGCTTTCTCATTGACATTCACTCATATTTCTTCTTTCAAACATTTAAACAGCTCATTTAATTCACCTTTTCTTCCTCGATAGTCTGACCTAATCTAGTCAACTCACCAAAAACCTTATTACGCCCTCTTCAACGCGTTATTACGCTGCCGCTCGCATCTTATTTACGCCTCCAAAATAGAAATCACAAATTTCTATTTTGTTACAATAGGAATTACAAGTAATCAAAAATGTTTTTAGAACTTAATAAATAAAATCTACAAGTTAAATGATAGAATATATTAACTATCTCCTTTTTACACACGGATCGCTTTGCCTTTTAAATATCGGCATCCATTGACACGTATTGTCGTTAAGAGGTATTCTATGTAAATGAATAACATCAAAAACAGATGATAATAGTTACATTTAGCTAATTCGTCGAATATTCTCGACACATGATTTAGATTTTTTCTTTGTCATTTAAGCGTACGCCGGCATGCATTTGATACGTAAAAATAAATCCTTTTTTTACATGATAAATGTACAGGATTTATTAAATTTTTCTAATATTATAATATATTTTTCTAATATAATAATACATATAATATAATATAAAATTGAATGATATTAGTTAAATATTAGTATTAAATTATTAATTATTAGTTCTTAATTACCAATCAAATATTAATAATTAAATATTATCTATTAAATACTATCAATTAATTATATTAATATTATATTAACTTAATATTAACATCTCCGATTGTAAGCTATGGTATGAGTGTAGTTTAAAGTGATATTATCCTAACCATATTTGGGTAATATCTCCTTGCCAACTTCCAGCAACTTAAATGGGTGTTTTGAAAACGTTATTTTGGTTTATCGAAGAAAGTCTCGTCATCCTTATTGGCTTGCCTTATAAAAGTACGTCCTTTAACATTCGAATTTTAGCACACATCCTGACTTTCTGTCTAATTATAATTTTATAATTATCAAGTTGGCTGTCAAAACATAGTAGATTCAGTGGATCCACTTTATCGGCTGTTTCCAGCTTATCAGTCAGTGTCCGTCATTATGGAAAACAGTTCAACATTTTTGAGATTTTCGATTAACGGATACAGCAGAAAATTTTATTTGTACCCTTATGTTTCAAACTTAGCAATTTCTACTTTTGCGGACTCTGTCAAAGATATTTTCTTAAATGTGGCACATAAATGGATAATATAAAAATCATATAAAGATATTAATATTTGAATAAAATAAAAATTATTATTAATATTAATAATATTAATAATTTATTATTTATTTTATTATTTTATTAATAATAAATTAATAAAATAAATGAAGTAATATTATACTAATAATTTAATATTATAATATTATGAAATAATTTTATAATAATATCAATATTATATTAGTATAATATTATATTAATATTATTTTAATGATATTGGAAGAATACATAAAATGTTATTTAATATTATTTAATGCTGTTTGATTATTTACATAATCAAATGTATTTTCAGCTAAATTTTTTATCAAAAAATTTAGACAAAATGATGAAATAAAAAAATGTTGAAAAAATATTAAAAAAAATCATTTAAAATATTAATGTTAAAAAATTTTAGGAAATAAAGACGGATATTATTTTATTAGTCTTATAAATTCAAGAAATTTAACATTTCATTTAATTTATCTTTGATAATTTTATTTCGAATTCGAATTAATAACGGATCTGCCAGGCGTACATTAGTTGTGGCGTATATTAGTTATGTAATATATTAGTTATGCTATGCAATGTAAATAGCGATTGCATTGCTGTTGTATTTTACTTAAACATATGTTTAATTTGTGTGAGAGACGTAACAACCTTCATTATTATACATTCCCCTTCGTACAATGCTGTGAAACATGCGCATTTAGCTTACGAGGTTTACAATAACATTTGAATAACATTTACGAATATTAACCATTTTATTAACCTTCTTTCACATCTAACTCAATATCAAATCTGTGGTAAACGCCAAGCTGAAGTAAAGAACCAATACTCTTGACTAAAAACCCAAGGGTGAACAAACTTTTCCACTTTCATATTAGAGGATATATAGAGATTTTCCCAAATTTATTATATATGTCCAAAATGCAAAATACATAAAATACATACAAATCAATAATATCTTGCTTACGCGAGAGTCAAAATTTGGGAAATTATGACTTGAAGATATAATTTACATATTTACTAATCCTGCTTTACAAAAAATATCATTTTTATAAATGATATATATATCATAAATTATCATCACTATATTATAAATTAAAATGTTTATGCAAAACTATTATCCGTATAGTTTTGGAATTTTAACTTACAATGTGAGTAATAACAAAATTACAGAATCTAAAGTAGAATATAAATAAAATATAATATAAAGAAGATATAGTGTAAAGAAAATAAAGTTTTAAATTTACAAATATTTGTGAATATATAATTTATGTCATAATATAAATAACTTATTTCTGTTAATTAATATTAACATAAAATCATTAATATCTACTCACGTATTTATTATTGCTTATTTTAATGTCATAATAACATTCCACAGTGTATTATTGTATTTTATGCATTAATTAAATAAAATTTAAATAATTTAATCTTCCAAATTATAAGCAAAATATAATATATCTATTTAAATACATCCCATTATCTTTAGATTTATAATTTTACAAATCTTATTTAATGCATGTCCGATGCGTTATCAAAAGCCAATAATCAACGCCATGACCGAATCAACTTATCAGGACCGATGCGTTATCAAAAGCCAATAATAAATGTCAAATTAAATAAAATGTGAAATTTCTAGAATTTGTACCATTAACAAATTTTCACTGTTTTTTTTTGTACAATTTTGGCTGAATTTGCATGATTAAAAAACTTTTATGTATAGAATTATTGAAGCTGGATTAAAAGAAATAAAATAATTTTATTTGATATTTCGTTAACCTCTGTTAGCATCTTCAGAAGATTACAATTATAATTTTCTGTATTTTGTATTTTCTATATTTTTCCCTATATTTCGCTAGACCCTTTAACCGAGGTTAGCGAACTATCAAATACAATTTGACACCTTTATTTGATCCAGCTCCAATGATTCTTTAAAGTTACTTCATCTATCTTTATTTTAAATAAAGACAGATGAAGTAAATATTGGTCAATTCATAAAAATTGACTTTTATCTTAAATTTCAATTTTTTATTTTAACTTGATTTAAATTATAGAAAATCTTATAACAATTATTTATTTTATTATTTAATTATTAAATTTTGATTTATTTATTTAGCATTATTATTTTTATTTGCTTACTTTTATTTATTTATTTTAGTTATTTTATAATTATATTAAATACGTAGACTCTATTAGCTGACTTGACTCAATTTCTATCGTTATATAAATATAAATTGAAAAAACCTTTTATAATTATTTATTATTTATCTTTATTTATATATATCGTATAAAATACGTACACTCAGTTATCTTATTTGATTAAATAATTAAATAATTATAATTTAAATTTAAAATAAAAATCAATTTTTATGAATTGACTACTAAATAACATACGATGTGTCAGAATAAGGATTAGAGGTCATCAGGAGGAGTTTTTATGCTATCAGGTTTCGTTCCTAATTCCTCGACCCAGCATACCAGCGAAACTATTTTTCGCTTAAGAGTTTAAATTTATTTTCAATAACATTTTGTTGATTTATATATTTTACAGATTATATATTTTATAAGATTTTATACAATTTATATTAATATCAAGTTAAAATTTAAAATTGAAATTTAAAATAAAAGTTAATTTTTATGGATTGACCCATAATTAATATACGATGTTTAAAATAGTTGATAATGATCCATTATTGATAAAGAATTATTGGAACTGTATCATATAAAGAAGGAAAATTTTATTTGATATTTCGCTAACTTCTGTTAGCACGTTCAGAAAATTACTGAAGATTAATTTTCTGAAGATGCTAACAGAGGTTAGCGAAATATCTAATAAAATTTTGCTTCATTCTTTGATCCAGCTCCAATAAAGGCCTCATTAGCATCATGAGAGATATTCGGACTTTAATTTATATATAATTAGATATTATATATAAAAAATAAAGATAAATAATAAATAATTATATAATATTTTATACAATTTATATTAATATCAAGTTAAAATTTAAAATTGAAATTTAAAATAAAAGTCAATTTTTATGGATTGACTCATAAATAATATACGATGATTAAAATAGTTGATAATGATCCATTATTGATAAAAAATTATTGAGATGAATCAAAGTCTGTTAGCATATTCAGAACGTTAAAATCGTAATTATCTGAAGATGCTAACAGAGGTGAGCGAAATATCAAATAAAATTTTCCGCTTTTCTATGATCCATCTCAAATAATTATTTATCAATTATGGATCATTATCAACTATTTAAAATCATTCGGCAGTGCTCTGGAGCCAATGGTCTGCAGTTATCGAGAAATATAGAGAAAATGAAAATTAAAAAATCGAAATCTAAAATAGCTAATATATTTTAAGAGATAAATTTCTGAAGATGCTAACCGAGGTTAACGAGATATTTGAAATAAAATTTTCCTCTTTTATTTTGATTTAGCTTTAATAATTATTTAGCAATAATGATTCATTATCATCTATTTACAAATTTTTGTTTTTATTCCCTTAGTATTTTGCTTATATGTAATGTTGTAGTTTACTTATCTGACGATATACACATTGATTACTTGAAGTATCTTAAATAAACTGTAATTTTAATATTACTAATTTAATTAGTAGCTAATGCAACATGCTCAGCTATTTTATGTTTCAATACAGTGACATTTAGAATTATATATTTGTATATTGTATTATATTATTTAATTATATGTTTGTATATAAGAAAAATGTTTGTAAAACTTAGAACACAACTTTCTAAATCTTCGAAATAAAAATACAAATATATATTTGTACGTTTGGCTCAAAATTTAAACTATAAACGTCCGAAATATTTAAGCATTCCCATTTAAACGCATAAGAAATAAATGTTTCACTAAATGTTCAATAAATGTTCAATGAGGAATACAATCTAATTAATTTACTTGTATGTGCTGAATGTATTTTTTTTTGCCCATTCGTATTTTTGTGTTAATATAACGTTTTTTCAATGTAAATTTAAATATTAATGTTTTAATATTAATGATAATCAATGCTTATTGTCGCTATCCTGTATGGATTAGAAACTTTGACTCGTTTTCAAAATTAAAGTTTACATTAAATGCCATTTTCAAGTTATTTATCTTCATTATATGCGATATATATACATAGAAAAAAAAGTTTTTTTTTCGTAACTTAAGGCTGCTTTTTAAAGCTTTAATACAGAGACTATAAAAAATCATATCACTATACAACGATTCCTAATTATATCCTTTAAAAATTCCTGCACATATCGATAGCGTTCTAACGAATTACTTTATTGCATGCGTTCTTAATCTTTTTATCAATGTTGTATTTCATTGCCTTATAAATGTGGATATTGCGTTACACAACTATTCATTTTCCATTCATATATAAAGACGTTCAACGATGTTTGTGTCATTAAATAAGAGCGTGACAATACGATTATAAATATAATCTTTACTGTTCCTAATGGAATCGATTAACGGCACTATTCATTAAATCACAAAATATTTATCCACACTAGAGATTAATTACACAGCCGTGAATGGTATATTATTTCCAAGCATTCTGTCATTTTCCAACTTTTAAGAAACACTGACTAAGAAATAATTTGTTTTTCGAAATAGGTAAGCTATTTTGTTCTGGATACGATAATTTTATATACTGTAAACTATAAATTTAAATCAGTAGAATCAGATCAGCTAACTGTGTCTACTTATTTTATATTATTTATATAAATCAAAAATAACGCTTTATCAAATTCAAATAATTAGATAATAAATAATTAAATAATAATCAATAATTAATAATTATTATATAAGATTTAATATAATTTATATATTGTAAAAATTAAAATTTAAATTTAAAATAAAAGTCAATTTTTATGAATTGACTAACAATTCATAAATAATTCATAGACATATTAATCGATTAGATATCATAAATAACAACAAAATAAAATAACGTGTTATTAGTGCCATACAATCCATTACTAAAATAGTACGAACACAATTTTATAAAAACATTTATGGATGTACGTGAAAGACGATTAATCAATGGCAATAACAACAGATGTTTCATTCCGCAAAGAATAAATCAGATCAGATAACTGAGTCTATGCATTTTATATTATTTATAAAAAAAAATAATGATAAATACAAATTAAATTTATTAAATTTATTCTGATCAAAATAAGAGAATAGAATAATTTAATTAATTTAACAAATGTTAACATTTACTTGATGATTTAATTTTTGTTATATAAGAGTTATAGGCGTTATCACAGTTATTATTCTCGTAACGCTTATTATATAAGCGTTATAGGCGTTAAATTTAACAGCAAATTGAGTCTACGTATAATATTTATAAATAAAAAATAATGATAAATAAAAATTAAATAATTAAATAATAAATAATTATAATTAATAAGTAATTGTTATATAAAGTTTATACAATTTATATCAAGTTAAAATAGAAAATTGAAATTTTAAATAAAAGTCAATTTTTATGAATTGACTAACAAATAGCAGACGATGTAAGCTATAGCAGTTCAAAAGAACTACTATAACAGTTTCGGTTCCCATTCTCCGATATGTAATGATATTATATTTATACAATTTAATAAACTACAAATCCTTAACGCACGCGTTTTGTCTTATTATCTAATCTAACTTTATCTTCGTATTTTAGATTATTAATAAAATTCAAATAATTAAATAATTAATAATTGTTATATAAGATTTTATATAATTTATATTAAGTTATAATTTATAAATTTTAACGTAAAATAATCAGCAAAAAAATTGATAAATCCTCGAAATTAGTTATCCTTTATAGGTTGTAAATAAGGATTGCGTAAAACGTTTATTTCAAAATAATTATTGAAAACATTTGCTATCAGAAAAATAAATATATAAGCTATTTAAAACTTGTACAAATTCGCAAAAGCAAAATTAAAGCTATTAAAAGGTAATTAGTTAAAAAGGTATGTCGATAAGTTTGACTTAAATTGCCCATAATTCAGCAATTATTAAGTCATAAATTTAATAATTATAAATTATATAATTATAATAATTATGAAACAAACCCGCTTTATCATCAGGTACCGTTGCGTCTTTCGACAACGTGATCTTGTGGCTTTGATGTGTGCTTACAGAGAAGTCAATAGAGAATGTATGAACGAGGTTTGAACCCAGTACATAGAGGTTTCAATACATTCGCCAAGCTGAATGTTGGCTGAATGTTATGTTGGCATAATTCAGCAATTATTAAGTCATAAATTTAATATGAGTCATTGAAATCGTCTTGTTGGTAGTCGGTTGAATTTCATTTTGTTGAGATATTTCCGGACCTCTTCGACTAACTTGTATTTTAGCTGGCTACATAATAGCTTCAGCTATCAGGTCGCATTACGACAGAAAGCATGCTGTTCAGACAACTCCACAGAGCGGGACTCGTCAGTGGACGTCTCTGTATCATCGTTGTTTCGTCCCGCAGCATGCACTATATTGACGATACACATGGTGGTCCTCCATCAGATTGAAATGAGTCATTGAAATCGTCTTGTTGGTAGTCGGATAAATTTCATTTTGTTGAGATATTTCCGGACCTCTTCGGCTAACTTGTTTTTGGCTAGCTACATAATAGCTTCAGCTTTCAGGTCGCATTACGACAGAAAGCATGCTGTCCAGGCAACTCCACAGGGCGGGACTCATCAGTGGACATCCCTGTATCATCTTTAATGAAATTCAACCGACTACCAACAAGACGATTTCAAAGCATAATTTCAATCTGATGGATGCCCACCATGTTTATCGTTAATATAGTGCATGCTGAGGGACGAAACAGCGATGATACGGGGACGTTCACTGATGAGTCCCGTCTTGTGGAGTTGTCTGGACAGCATGATTTCTGTCGTAATGCGACCTGATAGCTGAAGCAATTATGTAGCCAGCTAAAATACAAGTTAGTCGAAGAGGTCCGGAAATATCTCAACAAAAAAAAATAAATTTAACAATTATAATAATTATTAATAATTATAAATTAGTAATTGTGATAAATTATAATTTATCTACAAAAATACAGCAAATTCATAGTATAAACGTTAACTTGTAAATATTCCAAACTATAATCGGTTTTCATATAAATTTTGGCAACTTTAGGATCAAATAATTACTTAATCTAACTTCAAGCGAGTGAATTGTCATTTAGTTCAAGTTTTATATTGCATGTTAGCAGCAAGGCGTCGTAGTACGTCCTTAAAGGTTGTACATAAAGTTCATATACTTTTCCCATCAAAGTAGTGTTTACCAAAAGTGCCTGATATTCTACGTTTGCAAAAATACCCGAAATTTAATGAAAAAAACATCGTTAAACCGGTATTTTTACTTTGTCAGTGAAATATGTTGATTAGTTTACATCTTTGTTAGAAAATAGAACGAGCAAGCAACGCGTTATTTGCAATGAAGAGAATGGGAATCTATACATACATAAGGTAGTGTCCGTCAGTGAAAAAGTCATTTGTCAATGAAAAATGTTGATCCCTTCAACGGAATCGCTAAAAATACTAAGGTAAAAAAATAACACTATTTATGAATAACACCATGGGCTGTTGAAACACAAAGCATAAATTAATTCTGACAAATACTTTACAGTACAATGAGTTTCTGTAAAGGCAATAGAAAATAAATTTGATTCTACCTATATATATTTAGGTAGAGATAAGAGAATTACATAATTGTTTCTTCGTATTGACATTACCATGCATATAATAGCCAAATAATACATATATTTAAACGATGTTTCAATTTGACTCTTCTGATTGACATCGAAGTGCTGATTTACACTGATTTAAACACAAGGACTGCTGTTTATAGCAGCATCATTAAGTCAATACGCCAGGAGCACGCGTATTTAAGGTAATAAAGCATTAAATAAACCAACATTCGGTATTTCGGATGTCAGTAACAGCTGATGCTTTTGCAACTAACTTTATCAATGGTTTCGCCAATTCAACGGTGTAAGTTACTTTTTGAGTGCTGGTGATTTACCGAGATAAATTAGAATGTTTCCTATTAACTATCAACTATTTTAGACATCCAGAATTTAATTTCCCGGAAATTAAAGTAATTTCTTATCAAGATAAATTACCAATTGAATGGTTTTGCTACCCTTTGTTTTAAAAATATTTTACTTTTTGTTGAATAGGCACGACGAACAACTTGAGCCCCTCGTGATAACTACATTTATGCCGAGGTAAAAACTTTTCCAAATTAATATTTTTATTTCTAATTGCTACTTGTTCAAACAAATTGATTTTATCTAATCATACATATTAATTATTATATATTATAAATTATAAATTTGTAGATTTATAAATTATAAATTTATAAATCTTTATATTATTCAAGTCAATCCAAGGCTATCTTATTTTAATTAAGTCGAATCATTTTAGCAACACATCAATAACTATACAAGTTATTAGCAAATGAAAATTCAATTTTTCATCTCCATCTATTAGCAAATTGTATTGCACATTTACAGGATAATACAATTTTATACAAATAAGATCAGCTTCTACGTATTTTTAAAAATTTTAATTTAAAGATTTTTTATAATTTAGATTTGTTGACCCGGCTCTAAAATTACAAAAATATAACACTTCACCTCAGTTAAATGAGAGTCAGCATATTTTGTACTATATTTAAATTTACAAATAAATATTCTAATAGTTAGATTTTTTATAAAATTCAATTTTTATGAATTAATGAATAAATGATATACGATAATAAACTTATCATTAATTGATTTATTTAGTAAAAATAAATAAATTTAATAAATAAATAAATTTTAATTTAAATTAAAGTTTCGATAAAAGCTATCTTATCTGGTTTCGTACCCTATTACTCGACTCAGCATCACAGCGGGTACATATGCATGTTAAATTAATGATTAAATTAGATTTATTTAATCACTAAATTAATCTAATGATTAATTTAATTTAATGTAAAATAAATTATTAGAAATTAATAGTAATTTAATATTAATTATTAAATTATTATAATAATATTAATTTCATATTAATTATTACATAATTAGATTGTAAATAAAGGAAAATACATTATTATTTATTTTAAAATTTTGATCCATATTTCGGTGACAGGTGGGCACACCATTATCAATGAATATTCAATTGTGTATATTATCTCTAAAATTTCTTTTACTTAAAAAATAAAAAAAATCGAGGAATAGTGGCCGAATCCTGGTAGCATGGCAGTTTTCTAATACTGACATGGTATAATTACAAGAAACTTATTTAGATATATAATGTTTTGCATTTTTGTAAAATAGAACAAAATACGTAAACTCGGTTAATTGATTTGATTACGTAGTTTTTTATACTAAAAGCTGTACTTTATTTTACATTCCACTAAATATTTTATTTCCTAATTCAAGATAAATATTTCGTTAAGCCTGTTGATATTTAAACAAAATATCAACTTTATAAATTGGATATTTATAAATTTAAATCAGATCAGATAATTTCGTTTTCGTAAGTTTATTTATTTTTTATTTAACAAGTTGTTTGTAGCATATAATTCATGTATGGAATTTTGTGTTGTATAAATCAGATCAGATAACTGAGTCTACTTATTTTATATGATATATAAATAAAATAAAGATAAATAATTAATAATTATATAAGATTTTATACAATTTATATTTATATAAAATTAAAATTTAAAAGAGGAATTAAAAATAAACGTCAATTTTTATGAATTTTTAAATAGTATACGAAGTATATTATATTATTTATAAAAGTTATTAATAAAATTTAAATAATTTAATTATAAGTAATTAAATAAATACAAATAATTATAAATAATAAATAATTATTAGAAAATATTTAATACTATTTATATCAAGTTAAAATTAAAAATTATAATTTAAAATAAAAGTAAATTATTATGAATTGACTAATAATATACGATGTATATTATTACATCGAATTGGTATTTGTCTATATTACACAAATTCATCGTAAATTGTTATTTCATTATATTGGCATTTATCAGATAACTGAAACTGCGTTAAATTAATTAATGCCTATCCGATAATACAAATGCCAATTTATGTTTTTAATCAAATACTGAAAATATTGATAAATTTCAAACGAACTGAAAATTAGGAATTTAAATCAAATCAGCTAACTGAGTCTACACATTTTATAAGTATCAAAATTAAAAAATTTAATATTATAATTAAAAAATTATAAGTATCAAAATCGGCATTGAATGTTTGCTCACTTACAAACATTTAATGGTGTTTGGAAATTATGATTGAGCATTTTAAGATAGTGCACGTTTTTTCTTTTATATAAAAAATGCAATAGTTCGATAGCGCACTTTAAAAGGGTTCAGCGATATCGCACGTTCCTTGACAATATACAACGGATAGTTGATTTCATGCGTACCTAACAATACAGTTTATACAGTTGTTAAATTAAAAAATATTCTTAAATAAAATTCAAATAATTTAATTATAAATAATTATAAATAATACATAATTTTTATATTAGATTTTCTATAATCTAAATAAAGTAAAACTTAAAATTGAAATTTTTAAATAACCGTCATTTTTATAAATTGACTGATAGATAACAGGCGTTGTAACAGAATAGGGATTAAAGGTCATCAGGAGGAACTGCTATGCTATCAGGTTTCAGTCCCTATTCCTCGAACCAACATAACAGCGCAGTCGTACATGTGCTAATGACATATTTCATCCGATGACGTTTGATTATCTAAGTATCTTATTATAAAACAAAGTATATTATTTATTATCCATCCATATAATATCATATAAAATCATATTTTTTTGATATAAAATCATAAAAAGATTAAAAAATATCATTAAAACGATCATTTAAGATTATATTAAAAGACAAAGTAGCCTTATTCTTAATAAAACTAATATTATAAATAGTTGATAATGATCCATTATTGATAAAGAATTATTAAAGAAAAGATGGAAATTTTTATTTGATATTTTGCTAACTACTGCTAGCGTCTTCAGAAAATAACTTTAAAATAGTTGGATCAAAGGAAAGATATTATTTTTAATATTTCGCTAACTACTGTAAAAATCAATATCTAACATTAAAAATCAATTTAATATTTTTGCAATGTCAGGATTTCAAAAAATTTTAAACATAAATTGAAATAAATAATTATTATAGCTGGATCAAAGAAAAGAGGAAATTTTTTTTGATATTTCGCTACGTTACCAAGGTAATTTTCTAAAGATGCTAACAGAACTTAGCGAAATATCAAAAATAATTTTCTCATTTCTTTGATCCAGCTCCAATATTTCTTTATCAATAATGGATCATTATCAACTATTTAAAATCATTAGACAGTGCTATGGAGTCACTGGTCTGCAGCTATCTAGAAGCTTGGAAGTAATTTTCTGAAGACGCTAACAGAAGTTAGCGAAATATCAAAAATAATTTCTTCTTTTCTTTAATCAAGCCCCGATATTTGACCTATCGAATGACAGAATATGTTGCATAAATTCTACGACCTGAGCTAACAAACTAAGCAAGAAAGCTTCAGTAATTATTTATCAATAACGGCTATTAATATCAACTATTTAAAAATTTGATATTATTTATAATTTTATTACAACTATTATTTTGATTGTTAGCGACTTTTTTTTTCATTTGCTTACTTTTGTAAATCTAAACTTTTGATATTACCGCGAAATAGCAGTAAATACTTTAGTAAAATTCAATAAATTTTATTACAAAAATATTAAATATGTTATCAGTCAGGTAGATTGCGTAAAGTAACATTCGTGATAATTCAAAAATTCTTATGTTATTCATTCTAATAAATAAATTCTCAATAACTACCAACCTAAAATACATTGCTTCAACAGCCATGCATGTTAAAAATGTCATTCCGTAATTTTAACGAATTCAAAAAATAACTGTGTCGTAACAGTAATTAAGAATGCTTCTCTTTTAGAAAGAATTTCACTGTATTTATCAACAAAACGTACATTAAACCATAAAATGAACTTATTTAGTAATCAATTAACCTTAAGCATATCCAGATCACTGCAAGATCTTTACAAATTTAAAATTCCAGATAGGTAACTAATTGTTAAAAAATATCACATAATATTCAAAAATTTAAATTTAATTTACTCATTAGATATCTCTTAATGTTTTATTTTATCACTTATTTGATTTTTACGAAATAAATATAAACAACATAGAACCTTATTCGCTTACTTGATAAAATTCAGATTTATTATTTCTTTTGGGAATATCTCACAGATATGCACCGAAAGAATAAATCTTATAATACAACAGGGTAGATGGAACTCATCCACAAGTGAGAAGTTCGTGTCATCTAAAACAATGTGAAGTTTAAAAATAAGCGAATTGAAGCAATCGATGCTGATATGCAAACTAATGTGCAAGACTTTGATACAAATGATGTGAAGTACTGAACAATTTAATATCGTAAATCTTGTGTCCGAAAGCATGTGCTGGATCACGACATTACTTTTGCTAATGGAGATATGACATTAAATGACCAAAGTACCAAAGTATAAATTACATTAATAACCGTGCCTGTTGCAATCGTTGTTGTCTTTAGTCGAATAGTAACTAGTGATATGTTTCTCCACACTCTGGTTTTGACCAATAATCCATGTGGCCAAATCTCTTTTTCTCATTGAAACACTAAATGGTCCATATTAATTTTGTTCATTTTATTATCTCCTTTATTTCCATAAACGTCGAATTCTTGGAGGTTGCTTTATTCTCATAACAACCGCGGAATTGATAACATGTTTTTATTTTGCCTGCTCAGCATATAAATGCTATTAAATAAAAAATCAATTTTTATGAATTGAATAATAAATAACAGACGATATATAAGAATAGGGATTAGACTTCATTGTGAGTAACTGCTACGTTATCAGGTTTCGACCCCTATTCCTCGACACAATATATGGGTCAGGTTGTGTATCACCTGAAGGTGTTGAAGAGGTAAACTTAGTGGTTGGCTATTGTACCATGATAGGTGTGTTGCTAATAGTGTATGAAGTATGGGTACATATTGCATTCTGTTGTCATCGAGAACTTGTTAAACAATCAGTCCTATATAGCTCTTACTACAGTTATGCAATATCTTAGTAGATTTTTGAACCCAGTTCTAAGGCAGACATGATTAAAAGACACGCCAACAGTTTGAAAAAAAATTAGGGCTATTGTGTGTTTAATATTTCAAAATATTAGGATAATTATTCGTTTGTTTATTATACTCTGGCCCACTGTTATTTGTTTTTATTTTTTAAGTTGCATGTGAGCCAATGATGTTGTTCTACCAACACAATTTTAGTATAATTCCAAGATTTATTATCATGACAAAAATGACTGTACAAATTTTATTATTTCACTTTAGCATTCCTGCTTAAATAACAATTAATTATATATTATTTACTTATCTATAGTTTATTGTTAATTATTTATTTCATATAAATAATCAATTATTAATTAGCTACAGTTCAATCCTTTTTAATTTTAAGCATTATATCAAAAACATTTAATGAATTTACGTTAAAAAATATGTGATTTTCAGTCATATACTTTAATTTTAGTCAAATTCTTCAAGGCAAATTGTCTAATCAATTTCAAGAACAAAAATCCTTTGAAAATGCCTTTCACGTAAGTTGATTTTATTGATATGACAATAAAAATTCAGTTTTAATAAATTTAATTTAAATTTTTCACGAATGTACAATGTCTCAAATACTATTTCATAAAATTCTCTTCGTTATTATTATTAAAAAGTACGATTTTATTACGTAATATTATCTCTTAGAAAGCAGCTGCTAGTCTCATATAAATTACATATTTAAAAATGTAATTTAATTACATATTAAATTAAATATTTAATTTTTAATTAAATATGTTAATAAAAATATTTTATTTAAATACTTGAACTTTCAATTAATAATAAAAATAACATGAATACAAATAAAATTATTAATACAAATATATTATAATTATTAAATTAATTATTTTCATATTATATTAAACAATTGTGAATAAATTTATATTTAAATATAAATTTAAATTTAAAATAACCTTTTTAAGTATAAAACTTTTTTGTATAAAAAGTTAATTATTTCCGATTAACACTTACTATTTAGTGCTTGATATTCGTTTTGATAAAATAATAAGCTAACTGAGTCTAAATATTTTTTATTGCAAATTAAAAATTATGCATAATAAAAGTTAAATAGTTAAATAATAAAATATTTATTATTAAATATTAATAATAAGATTTTATTTAAAATAAGATAAAATAAATCTTGTTATAAGATTTAATAAATCTTGTTATAAGATTTTATTTAAATGAATCATAAACTGAAATTTAAAATAAAAATCAACTTTAATGAATTGACTAATAACTAACAGACGTTGTATCAGAATAAGAATTAGAGGTCATCAGGAGGAACTGCTATGCTATCAGGTTTCGGCCCCTGTTCCTCTACCCAACATAGCAGCGGGGCCAAATACATGCTAATGATGTATTTCCTCTGAAATAACTATCTAGTATCTTATTCTAATACAAAGTATATTATTTATTATCCATTCATAAAAATTTGCCACTTAAGAGTTTAAATTTATTCTTTATATTATTGTGTTGATTTATATATTTTACTATTTTCTGCTTGATGTTATTTTTATAACATCAAGATAACCAAAATCGTTACAAATTATCGCAATTCTTAAAATTTCATTATTTAATGTATTATATTTTATATTATATGGTATATAATATAAAATAATTAATTGATCTTAATTTAATGTTCATATCTAGATATACACCTTCTTTATCATTAATATTAGTTTTGTTAAGAATAAGGCTTTCTGGATAAATGTGCTCACTAATTGAATAAAAATTATTAGAATTAAATACACATATATCATCAATGTATCGAAACATATATTTCATATATTTATATTGTTTAGATTTAGTTTTTACACAGTTATGAACAAATTCATATTCTATAAAGCTTAAAAACAAGTCAGCTATAATTGGGCTACTATTAACACCCATTGGAACACCTTTTACTTGTCTAAATATATATGTCCCTACTTATATGTCTCTACTTTTAAATAATTTTGATTTATCAAAATATTTAAGGATTCTATTAATTCAATTTTATCTATGCTTATTTAATGTTCATTTCTATTTATACTTTTTTATCATCAATATTATTTCTATAGCTATTTTAGAAAAGGATTTACAGATTCTATTAATTTCATTCAATTTTGAAACACGGTTTAATTATTCAAATATAAAGCTTAAAAACAAGTCAGCTATAATTGGGCTACTATTACCACCAATTGGAACACCTTTTACTTGTCTAAATAAGTCATTTATAAAATTTAGAGTTTCAATTCTATTAAAGAACTTAAGCAATATATTCGACAAAGTGATGAATTCTGTAAGAAAATATCCGACATTATGACAGAAAGGTATTCTATACAATTTAGGTTTAATTTAGACTAATTATGTGATTATAAAATATTATTTTATAAAATAATAATATAATAGTAACATTAACATAATGTACTCAAACCGATTAACTAAAATATTAGTACATAATTTTATTAATTTATTGTAAAAATTATATTTTTATTTTAATATCAAAAATATTTTAATAATTTGAATGAATTGAGATTTTTAAGAACGTAAAGTACAATATTACTCTTTATGTCGTTACAATTAACACTTTTATCTTCGCATGTAATCAAAGTCAAATCATCTTTATACTTAAAACATTATGAGGAATCTAAACTAACATAGAAGTCATCAATAAGGATAACGAATAAATTTAACCACCTTCTGGAACTCCAAGATAACAATTTTGTATACTGGAATTTACACCTAGATATGATAAAAATTGCGTCCGATCCTGCAGGTAAGATTCTAAGAATTAAAGTTGGCAATTAGTAAATTCTACTCTTTTTACTTTTTCTAAGAGCTTTGAATGGGATACCCTATCAAAGGCCTTAGCTATATCTAGTTGTAAAAGTTGAAGTCGGATTATTTTATAAAATAAGAATGAAGAGTGAACCCGCTTCAGCATCGGGTGCTCCTACGTCTTTCGACAACGCGATCTTGTGGCTTTGACGTGTGCTTACAGAGAAGTCAATAGAGAGTGCATGCTCGAGGTTTGAACCCCGTACATAGAGTTTGCAATGCACACGCCTCCACCATTCGACAACGCGGGGCTTATAAAATAATAATAAAAATAAAATTTTGGCATCTTTTAAATATCCATTAATTTTATCTTATTGCTCAATATGATTTCAGTTTAAGCTAAAAAGACTGCATATTTTTCATCACTTCAAAAATTTAGAAATTGGATTGTTGGGCACGAGTATAACAAAAAATTTTTTTTTAAAGAATATCTTATTAGAGAAAAAATTTTCCTTCGCACTGTAGATGGTAACTGCAGTTGCCGAAATATGTTGCATACTCTTAATTCCTTTAAATCTACAACTTTTATTTAAAAGATCGATTTATAATTAATTTTTACGTGAAACTATGTGATTATTTTACCTAATACTGCAGAGCGACTATCGAAAATCGATATGCCAAAGAAATATCTACATTGAGTCATAAATTGATAAAATGTTCAACGAATTTTATGGGGTGAGTTTATCAAAAAAACTTTGCTAAATTTATAAATTACAATAGACAAATCATAATTCAATTATCATACTTAAAAGCACTTTCGACATTGAATGATTAAACTAAAGTGAGCTTAAATGATTAAGTTAAAGTGCCTGATTTTACATTGACTGTGAAGTGCCAGATTTTACATTTGACGTAAAAAAGTGTTTATTTTTCTCATTTAGCTTTTGAAGTTTAGAGTCAGGGTATTTTTTAAGTTAAAGATATTGAATGTGAATTAGAATATGCTTATATTAACGTTTTTTAATTATCGGCAATTTTTATATGCACAAAAATCATCAAATTTTTATATTTGAACATTTATTTTTGAATCAGCTTATTATCACCAGATAATATAAAGCACATTACACTATTTTGTCACCTTGATGATATAAGGTTATGATGTACCTGAATGTATTGATTGCGCTAGTATTTAAATTTCGATTGTACCCATGAATAGTTTGATTGCTTCAACATTTACTAAGACTTATGTATCCCGAAATCGAAAACTCCACATATCATGATATGATTATGGGTTTTATTATATTATATTATAATTTTCATAGATTATATCTCATAGATTATATCTCACCAGATAATAGAAAGCATATTACATAATTAGTCATCTTGCTGACATAGGGTTATGATGTAGCTGAATGTATGTATTGCGCTGGTATTTGAATTTCGATTGTACCCACAAATTGCTTGATTGCTTCGAGGACTTATGTATCACGAAATCAAAAGCTAAACATATCATGATATGATAATAGATTATATTATAATTTTCATAGATTATTAATGTTTATTACATCATCAGTAATTATTTTTAATTTTTAATACGCAAATATAATAAATGTTAAGATTAGTATTTTTTAATCAATTAGTATTTAATATTTAATAAGTATTTAATATTAAATTAGTATTGAATATTTAATCAAATTAGTATTTATTAGTCAATTCATAAAAATTAAATTTTATTTTAAATTTTAATTCTAAATTTTAACTTGATATAAATTATATAAAATCTTATATAATCTTATAATATTATAATTAATATAATAATACTAATGATGCTTTAATTTGTAATAATTAAAAAAAATCATTTTTTTTGTAATAACTTAATAGATACATATTTTAAACTATTTACTAAAAAATACAAACAAACAAAAAATAGTAAAATATATAAATCAACACAATAATACAAAGAATAAATTTGAACTATAAAGTCGAAAATTTTTACGGATGGATAATAAATAATATACTTTGTATTAGAATTAGATACTAGATAGTTATTTCAGAGGAAATACATCATGAGCATGTATTTGGCCCCGCTGTTATGTTGGGTAGAGGAGTTAGGGGCCGAAACATGATAGCATAGTAGTTCCTCCTGATGACCTCTAATTCTTATGAAAAAATTTAAACTTTTAAGCGAAAAATTTTAATGGATAATAAACAATATATTTTATATTATTTAAAAAATAAATCTAAATTATCCAAAGATATTAAATATATGTTTTTATATATTGATGATATATGTGTATTTAACTCAAACAATTTTTATTCAATAAGCGACGAATTTATCCATGCAGCCTTATTCTTAACAAAACCAATATTAATGATAAAGAAGGTATATATCTAGATATGAACATTAAATTAACATTAACTAAAACTACTATTAATTTATATCGTAAAGATGACATATTTAAATTTACAAGAAACATATTTTTGCATGAGCATTCATTTAATGTATTATATTTTATATTTCATGCATACCATATAATATAAATATAATACGTTAAATAATGAAATTTTAATAATTACAACAATTTGTAACGATATTGACTTTCTTCAAAATCATTTAAGTAATTTAACAGATGCATACTTTAAGAAACAGAGCTTTGCATGAGCATGCATACAATATAATATTAAATATAACAATGAATTTAAATATATTAAATATATTAAATTCATACATACAACAAACTTAAAATAATGAAATTTTAAGAATTGTTGTGATATTTAATAATTTTGGTTTTCTTCAAAATCATTTAAATACTTAAAAAACATACTATCAAGCGTAAAAAATACATAATTTGCAGTGAATCACTTTCTATGCAGGTACTAAAGCGGAATCTTTTTCCTCTTAGGAGGAACATTTTTATGTTTTGTATAAGAATAAGATACTTGATAATCAAATTTCATCAGAGGAAATGCGTTAGTAGAATGCATTTGGCCTCACTATGTTAGGTCAAGGAATAAGGGCACAAACCCGATTACAAGGCAGATCCTTCAAATGAACTCTAATCCTTATTCTGAAACATGGTCTGATATTTATTAGTCAATTCATAAAAATTAAATTTTATTTGTAATTTTAATTTTAAATTTTTACTTGATATAAATTATATAAAATCTTATATATCAATTATTAACAATTATTAATTATTTATAATGATTGAATTATTTAAGTTTATTTAAAAATTTTTGATATTAATATTAAATAATATAAAATAAATAATTAATTAATAATAAATAAATAATATATTAATAAATAAATATAAATAATATAAAATACGTAGACTTAGTTGGCTGATCTTGTTAGCATGTAATTTATGTAAAGGAAACATAAAAAACGTTTTTACTCAAAGCAAAATACTCAGATTTGGAAAAATATGTAAAAATTATTTGAACTTCCATTAAATGCGTAGTTATATAAAACAATACTATAAATATTAAGATATAATATTAATATAATATATAATATAATATTGTAATATAATATTAATATATAATATGTATAAATATTATAAATATTATACATAAATAATATATTTATATTATATATAAATAATATATATATTATCAGATAAACTAGATATATAGAACTTGTTATACATTTAACGTCATTTTTCACAATTGTTAGAGACCAAAATATACCTTGTAGATGAATACCAAAATATAAACTTCAATTTTATTATAAAATTAATTAATATAATAATTAATTAGGAATAATAATTTATTATTAATAATTATTAAATTAATCAAATAATAATGAATTAATTAAGTGAAAGATTAGTTTGTAAATATAGTATCTCTAAATTTGTAATACCGAGAGTGAAATTGAATCATTTTTTAAATCAAAAGCTAAATAGAAAATTGTGACAAATCCACAATGATAATGATACAAAAAATGACTTACAAGCACCCTAGTACACAATTCGAATATAAGTCCAAAATCGGTACACATTCCTTTTTCAACGCCTGAGCTTTGGTAGTAGTCAAGCTTTCGTTTGAAAAGTCAAATACTTCTTCACTAAAGTGTAATTTACTTAAAATATTTGTTTGAAAGAAGCAATAAATACCTCAGTAGCTTTAGAATTTCCATATTATTTTGACGTAAAGCCTCACCACGATAGCTGGACTGAACTAGGTCTGGAATAAAAGTTTCCCAATAATTTAATTTTAAATTTTTACTTGATATAAATTATATAAAATCTTATATATCAATTATTAACAATTATTAATTATTTATAATGATTGAATTATTTAATCTTATATATCAATTATTAACAATTATTAATTATTTATAATGATTGAATTATTATGTGTATTTAATTCTAGCAATTTTTATTCAATAAGCGACGAATTTATCCAGAAAGCCTTATTCTTAATAAAACAAATATTGATGATAAAGATGGTATATATCTAGATATGAATATTAAATTAACATCAAGTTAAACTTACTTTTAATTTGTATCGTTAAGATGACATATTTAAATTTACAAGAAACATATTTTTGCATGAGCATTCATGCATACCATATAATATAAAATATAATACATTAAATAATGAAATTTTAAGAATTGCAACAATTTGTAACGATATTGGCTTTCTTCAAAATCATTTAAATAATTTAATAGATACATATTTTAAACTAGGTTACTATAAAAATAACATCAAGCATAAAATAGTAAAATATATAAATCAACACAATAATATTCAAAATTCCTTATATGATATTATATTCCTTATATGCATACAACGTCTGTTATTTATTAGTCAATTCATAAAAATTGACTTTTATTTTAAATTTCAATTCAAAAAATTAACTTGATATAAATTATATAAAATTTTGTATACAAATTATTTATCATTTATAATTATTTATAATTATTTAATTATTAATTATTTAATTGTTTAAATTTTATTTAGCATTATTTTTTAATTTATAAATAATATAAAATACGTAGACTTAGTAAGCTGATCGGATCAGCTTACTAAGTTCGCTCAATAAGATATTGAACAAACTTTGTGTTTTGATGTTTTGCCTTATCCATCCTATAAATTTAATATAGAAATGTTAAGATTAGTATTTTTTAATCAATTAGTATTTAATATTTAATAAGTATTTAATATTAAATTAGTATTGAATATTTAATCAAATTAGTATTTATTAGTCAATTCATAAAAATTAAATTTTATTTTAAATTTTAATTCTAAATTTTAACTTGATATAAATTATATAAAATCTTATATAATCTTATAATATTATAATTAATATAATAATACTAATGATGCTTTAATTTGTAATAATTAAAAAAAATCATTTTTTTTGTAATAACTTAATAGATACATATTTTAAACTATTTACTAAAAAATACAAACAAACAAAAAATAGTAAAATATATAAATCAACACAATAATATAAAGAATAAATTTAAACTCTTAAGTGGCAAATTTTTATGGATGGATAATAAATAATATACTTTGCATTAGAATAAGATACTAGATAGTTTTATCAGAGGAAATACATCATTAGCATGTATTTGGTCCCGCTGCTATGTTGAGTCGAGAAATGGAGGTCGAAACCTGATAGCATAGCAGTTCCTCCTGATGACCTCTAATTCTTATGAAAAAAGAATTTTGTTTGTTTAGAATAAGACACTTAGATAATCAAATTTCATCAGAGGAAATATGCCATTAGCATGTATTTGAGTCCCCTGTTATGTTGAATCTATAATAGGTGCCAAAAATCGATAACATAGCACTTCCTTCTGATTACCTCTAATCCCTATTCCGATATTATTCTGATACAACGTCTGTTATTTTTTAATCAATTCATAAAAATGACTTTTATTTAAAACTTCAATTTTTTAAAATCTTATATATAAAATCTTATATATAAATTATTTATAATTATTTAATTATTAATTATTTAATTGTTTAAATTTTATTTAGCATTATTTTTTAATTTATAAATAATATGAAATACGTATACTTAGTTCGCTGATCTAATTAATAAAATTCATTACAATTATAAAATAATTGATCGTAACATCAACATTAAAATATGTTATTAAGTAAACATATTACAGAAATGAAAAAAATGTAAATGTAATAATATTTAAATGTAAACATATTACAGAATAAATAAATATATTTATTCTTATAAACATATTATAAGAATAAATGTAAACATATTACAGATTAAAGAAACATTATTTTACTCGTATGTATTAAATGCATATTTCCATATGTATTGAATACATATACTTCAATTGTCATAGTTCTTTTAAGAGTAGAGTTTCGATTTCACTATCGAATCAACTTCCGAACTTGTGTCAACCCTCCCATCTGGGTCAACTTCTTCTCTGGCGTATACCTTCCATCTGGCGTCAATCCCCTTCTTGTGTAAAACTAAATTGATTTACGTACAAATCAAAGTCCAATCGTTGCTGGAGATGAATGTATTCGATCTTAAATATTCTTACAATTGCACAAAACCTTAACAACGATTATAAATTTTAAACAAAGAATTCAGCATTAGATAATTTAACATTAAAATTTGTAATTTTCTTCTAAACGGTAATGTCTTATCCCGCCACCACTAATTATTATAATAGATCATGAAAGTTTCAATTAAATAATATTTTTGTCTTTGAGGTAACGACCGAATTTGACAAAAGGTGAATCAACCTTACTAATCCATTTTTTAATCTATTCTATTTTATTTAGTTATACAGGTAAAGATCATTATAGATAATATTTAATAATATAATAATATAATAATATAATAATATTATTATATTATTACATATAATAATATTTTTTATTTATTAGTGGAGAGAGTGAAGAAAATATTTATTTAATCAAATTTTTAATAGCCTACTGCTATCATTATCAGGAGTTGAAAATTGAAAATTCGAGATTAAATAAATATTTTCTTCACTCTCTCCACTAATAAATAATCCAATATGAGTGAACAATCAATTTATAATATAATATTTTTTATTAATCAATAATCTAAAAGTGCGCATAATTCAAAAATAATAAATACATTCAATAATATATTTTTAAATATTTAAAATTATAATTTTGGTAAAATAAACAATCACAATTATTAAGAACAATGTCGAATGCATATCACGAATTAGCTGTAGAATTCGATTCAGAAGCTGAAAACCATAGGCTGTTCTCCAATTCACTGAACGACGATATTGTGAAACCCATTAAAACAATTTTAGAATCCTATGCAAAAAAGAGAAAGGCAATTGAATCGGGTATGGAAAGAATGACAAAGAGTTATCACGATAAACAAAATATTGACTTTAAGGTAACAAATTTTAATTAGAAGCTTTGAATGTATTTAAATTGTATTGCCGTTTATAAAAAATCACTAAAAAATCATTCATCAAAATGATCCTTGTACTTTTAATTACAGAAATTTAGATATAACCGGTGTATGATAGGATCATTGATAAATGATTCCTTCATTATAATTTCGAATTCAGAAGCTCCCAAAGACAAGACAATTCTTGTACTTTTAATTCCAGAAAATTTCGGTATAATTATAATCTGTTTAGAGAAAAACGGCGTGTATCATGATCATTGATAAATGATTCTTGGATTATAATTTTGATTTAATTCAGAAACTGCCAAAGACAAGACAATTTTATTATTAAAACTATTACAAAGAGCTTTCGGATATTGCCTTCTTCAGTTAACTTTACAATTCTTTACGATAACAAAAAAGCAAACACTTATATATTTTGTGTCGAGCAGGAAGTCAGAACCGGAACTTGTTTTTGTATGTATGTACGTGTGTTAGGACTAATTGCGTTCTTTTGACTTCTAAGGCAGATGGAAAATATGCTCGGTATTCAGTGCTTTGTCAGCCATGGTCTTCTCGATACAGAATAACTCTCTTTACTTATTGCCATATCCGGGTATTTCCCTTATATTATCGTTCTTTCTATTACATGCTCGGGAAATTTAATGCAATGTTTAGCTGAACCGTCATTTTTCTCACGTTTATGAGCCATGTCAGAGCGGCGAGTGAGAGCACGTACATGCATTGTCCCTCCTGTCTGTTCTATGTAGTGATTGGGACAATTTTGGCATTTACACTTATATTAAGTCGTTGCGAGTCATTTGCTCGGCTTCCCTGATTTGCCTGTCAATTACAGACTTCCGATAACCCCTAGCCATGAATCCATTTCTTAGGGCTTTGATGCATTCGATATCCTGTGATTGTTCAAAGCAAATCTTTCTAGCTGGTATAAACTCATTGCGAAATGCGAGGAATTTGAGCTTGACAAATACACAGGAACAAGCATGCAAAATCGACCTTACACCGCTAATTGCTTTAAATTCACAAGCCTTGTTAACGCTATCGATGAATTTATCAAACCGTTTTCTTCCATGAGTCCAGATGACAAAAATATCATCGATGTATTTTAACCAGAAATACGGTTTATAGGGACTGTTGGATATTATATTTTCTTCAATATGTTTCTTCATACTTTTTAAAAATTCTGATCGGCCAGTGCAGTTACGTTTGATTCATAGAGCCTCATTGTAGATAACATTTCGCTTTATCAAATGTGGATGATAATTAAAAATGTGAAGGTGCAAATGTACAGCTGTTGTAATCTCAATTACAACAGCTGTACAGGAGCTGGTGACGCGGCGTTACCAGTTTCTGTGCTTATACCCGAAGTCTGAGTTTCACCCTTTTTGCGTGTGTGGGCCTTCTAGTAATTATCTACATAATGCACAAATACGTATCCGCTGATTACAAGGGAACTGAATTTCTCATATGTTTCAAAAGGAATGCGTCATTTTATTAATTGTAATTGCGAAAAATCGCTTGAAACTGTGGTCCAGGAGCCAAAGCTGGCTACGATTGATTTTTAATCCATATTTGCTGCTAAATAACTAGACTTCGATCATCAGCTCCATCAGTCTAATGTATCACTCCGATACGTTCACAACCACCCAGCAGTCATCGTAAGTCGAATAAAATGGTTAGTATACTTTTAATTAATCTCGTGATAACTGTAAAGGCACCAGCAATTCATCACGATGCTAGATAAAGCTCAGGTTCATAAAGGAAGGGCCGTAGCTGGCTTTGACTTCAAAATCACACGGTGGCTTCAACCTTGTTAAATTTCTGAAATTAAAGTAATAATACAATAAATTATTTATTGTCTCTTCATGCTTTATCTGAATTATGAAATGCCAAATTAATTTTTTAATTTTAAATGCAGTTTCACAATTTATATTTTAATTGTTTTACTATAGTATCGTCAGAAACTATTTCGAATTGCAAATTTGATCGGTGAAGATGATAAGCAGAAAGATATTGAACAGAAAACAAAAGACGCAGGTTTTATGCGAAAAAACGGTGATCGACTACATAGAAGTCTTGGAGTGATTGAACAAAAGTGTATATCAAGTACTACTAATGTTGAGTATGCCAGGCAAAACTTGAACGGATTTATTGCAAAGGTATTTATCGAAACTTTCTAATTAAATTATCTCTAATTCAATTGTTCATTAAATAAATAATATTAGATAATAAATAACAATGTTAAAATTAGATAATATATTACCTGATATTAATCAAATAATAATAAATTAAATATAAAATGAAATGGGCGAAATTTATTTAATTGTTTTTAATTTATAAATTTGTTTAATTTATACAAATTTGTAATCCAGATCATTTCGAATAAAACCAACCGAGAATCGGTTAAATTCAACATATAATGAACTGTCTTTTTAATTCTACAATTTATTTAATTTAATACATGCAGATTTGATAAAAATAAAAATCATAAATTATAAAAAATAACTTAATTTCCCGCCAATTTCTATTCTGACCAAAGAAATCGGGAAGACTAAACAACAAAAACGGACTCTATGCTATTTCGACTTTTGATTTTCAAAGTCGAAATAGCATATAGTCAGTTTATGCTGTTTAGTCTTCCCGACTCATTCAATAAGAACATTAATTATAAATTTATTTTATTTAAATATAATAGTTTATTAGGTTATCACAATTGATGTAGTATTTTTTATATTAAAGCGGAACAATTTGCGCTTTATTGGATAAATTTTAATCTGCATGTTGTCATCAATTAATAAATTTATTAAAATCTTGTCTAGCTATTTTCAGAAAAATCGATATCTTCAATTTATAAAAGTAATTGTGGATTCATGGAAAATGTGTAAGAACAGAATTTGCAATCGATATATCTAGGATTATTTTTTAAATTATATAAATTTTTTATCATACTGTGTTGTTTTAATATTATAAAATATTAAAAGAATACAATATGTATTAAAAATATAAAAATGTAGATCAAAAATATAAATTTTATATTTTTATATGATAAAAATATAATATTATATAATATTATATAATATTATATTTTTATATGTTGTTATATTTAGTTATTGAATGTATTTGAATTATAAATGACATGAAAAATATTCAAAATTACAGGTTTATTCAATAAGCATTTAAAACATGAGTGCTTTGATTTTTATATAGCACGAAATTTATATTTTGCGAGAGTATATTATGAATAATATTTATTTCTTTAAATCGTGATTTTACATTGACATTCTGAAATTGGCTATATCAAAAACACGTCTCACTGAATCCTTAGCAAAATCAAAATTACTAAAAATGTGTGACAAGGCACCGCGCAATCAGAAACGTGTTCCATTCCAAAATACTTTGGGTCAGAATTGTGCAATCCACCTGCGTAACGAATGCCTTCATTGTAAGGAAGAAAATCTAGACCGTTTTGAACGTGTAGAGTATAGTGTATATTTCGCAAAAGAATTAGCAAAAGATTCTATTATATTCTATTATGCATATTTTTATATGTTTCACAAGATATATGTATTATAAATGAATAATAACCAAAATAGTTTAATAATGGATTTGTTACAAATTTAATATTAAAGTCAGACAAACATATTTTGAATTTGGTTAAATAGTCATTTTGTCATATATCTTTATTAAAATTTTGACGACTATTTTTATTCTACACGTTGCTTTACAGCCAACAGGCTTGTAAGCCAAATAATTTTAATGTTTATAAATTTAAATATTTGTGTATTTTAGTCAAAGTAAAATAATTAAATGCTTAAATTAGATTGAATAAATGGTATTTTATTCAATCTAAAAATTACTGAAAATTAGAAAACATACCGTAGATGACTACGATTCATAGACATAAATTATACTAAAATATGCATAAACATACATATATTTCATAAACATATGAGATTAATAGGATATAATATTAAAAACTTTATATTATTTATTTTAGAATATAATATCGAAGAAAACATATCAATATTAAATCAAAAACTATTAGAAAAAGAAGATTTTTGGATTAAAACGCTTAATTCCATGTACCCATTAGGATTGAATGACGTGGTACAAGGAATTGGCAGAAGTAGTATAGTACATAATAAACAACTATATTATAATAATACGGTTATAAATATAATAAAGTTGTATGTTATAAATACAACTATATTATAATAACAACCATCAAGTAAATATAAATATATGGATAAAGTTGAATTAATAGAATTCTTAAATATTTTGATAAATCAAAATTATTTAAAAGTAGGGACATCTATATTTAGACAAGTAAAAGGTTTTCCAATGGGTGGTAAGAGTAGCCCAATTATAGCTGACTTGCTTTTAAGCTTTATAGAATATGAATTTGCTCATAACTGTTTTAAAAAAAACTAAATCTAAACTATATAAATATATGAAATATATGTTTCGATACATTGATGATATATGTGTATTTAATTCTAATAATTTTTATTCAATTAGTGAACAAATTTATCCAGAAATCCTTATACTTAACAAAACCAATATTAATGATAAAGAAGGTGTATATCTAGATATGAACATTAAATTAAAATAAATAAAAACTACTATTAATTTATATCGTGTAGATAACATATTAAAATTTACAATAAACATTTTTGCATGAGCATTCATGCATACCATATAATATAAAATATAATACATTAAATAATTAAATTTTAAGAATTGCAACAATTTGTAATGATATTGGCTTTCTTCAAAATCATTTAAATAATTTAATAGATACATATTTTAAATTAGGTTACTATAAAAATACCATCAAACAGAAAATAGTAAAATATATAAATCAACACAATAATATAAAGAATAAATTTAAACTCTTAAGTGGCAAATTTTTATGGATGGATAATAAATAATATACTTTATATTAGAATAAGATACTAGATAGTTTTATCAGAGGAAATACATCATTATATGTATTTGGCCCCGCTGCTATGTTGGGCAGATGAGTTAGGGCCGAAACCTGATAGCATAGAAGTTCCTCCTGATGACCTTTAATTCTTATTCTGATACAACGTCTGTTATTTATTAGTCAATTCATAAAAATGACGTTTATTTTAAATTTCATTTTTTAACTTGATTTATATTATAAAAAATCTTAAAACAATTATTTATTTTATTATTTAATTATTAAATTTTGATTTAGCATTATTATGTTTTGTTTATTTTATAATTATATTAAATACGTAGACTCAGTTATCTGATTTGATTGGTAATTGCAAGTAATTATAAAAATAGCTAGGTTTGCAAATTGAAGGTAAAACCTTCCCTGTCAACGCTGATTTAATTTGAAATCTGAAATGATTTCAATTAAATTTGCAAAATGTAAGACGAAGTCTCATTAAAATCTAATTGTCAATAAATTAGACGATTCGAGTGCTCGTCAGCCAACATCAAAAGGACCGAAACGATAAACGTAGGTATTTGATCAGTAGTAGCTGATGAGGTCCACCAATACTGAAATGTAGCATACTACTTTTGGCGCTTAGATCGGATTAAAGCAGCTTGCAGGATATAGTCATCAAAATTTTAATACTCATCATCATTAAATTCTTTTTTATTATTTCTAAAAGCCTTTTAAAAATCCATAAATCTGTTTTGATGGACGATTATTCAAATAGAAGTATAGGCCACTCAAACCAAACGCGTTATGCACCACTATACACCTACTTAAACCAATGTTTAATCGTCTTGCAGACAGAACAACTATACCAAACCAATGCAGCGACTTTTGGCGTTTTCTGTGGTCGTTGTTCCAGCTGATCCGATACTGAAACGTTTGAAAGAGTAAATATGCGCGTGAGATGAGGACTCTGAATATCGATAGGGTCAGCTTCGATCTCACGTTTAGATTGCTAATTCTTTAGACTTCTGTGTTTTTGATTATTTTACTTTGAAGGATCACAGTCAAAGTCAGAATATTGATTGTCAACGTACAGGTTAAAAAATAATCATCAAAATTTCAATGGTAAAGTCGTCAAAGTTTCAAATGTATCAATGACTGCACATTAGTTATAATTCAGTCAGATATAATAATGAAATATTCTTAATCACTTATAGACTATAAGTGATATAAATTATATTAAAAATTAAAGTATACAATTTTATAAAATTACATAAGTTATATAATTATATATAATTATATTAGATTATAAAAATTTTATTTTTTATATAAATTATATAATTATATTAAAAATTAAGAGGTAATTATAATTGATATAACTAAGAAATAATAATTGAAATTACTAAGAGATAAAAAATATAAATATAATATTATGGACAGATTACAATCTGTCCATAATAAATTAAATCAAGCACGGTTTACAATTAATAGTGGGAATACGGCCCTTCAACATTCGACTGATTGTTAGTCATGTAATGAACCTAATGCAAGATGCAAAGCATGTTCGTATGATGCTCAGGAAGAAGTTGCACGCACTGCTGTTTAAAATCGTGTGCTAATATTTTAATTCCACCAACACTCATCTAATGGATGTATTAAGCTTTTGTAGCATTTCATTTCCTGATTTTACACAACTATCTAAAACAACAATTGATTCCATAGCCAATATCGCAACAATCATTCAACTAAAATCAACATATATTTATCCTCAATGTATTCAGGAAATCGTTCGTCAAGAAGGGAAACACACGAGGTGCAATGTGTGATTATCGACTGTCCTATTTGGATACCGATATGGCTAACAAAGCGAATTCCATCCGGATTCCAGAATAGAATGCCTACGGTTTGTTTTGCGCCATTCGGAATATTGACGAAAACGTCTAAAAGCTAAATGCATTTTTAAGCGATATGAATACGAAAGAGGATTCCATTCGGGTTTCAAGAACAGAAGGTCTATTGCTGCTTTTGGGCCGCTTTGAATATTGACGAAAACGTCAAAAAGCTACATGCGTTTTTAACAACACTCAGCATCCTCGACCTTAACTATTCCACGTCAGATGATATTTCGAAACTTAAAATAATTATCTAAGCTCTACTATTCCGCTTAATGTATGCGCCATTATCATCCGACGATTGCAATCATTCGTCCAAATTGCTAAATTAGCTATCCCAACCCTAGTTGTCAATAACTGTCATAGCTGTCAATTAATCCGATCACCACATTCTACATCCAACTTGTCATCTGAAGTTGGAGGTACACCAAATCTTCTCAAAACAATAAAAAACTGTGGAATGGTGTCAAACGATTTCTGACTGGGGATGATGATAAAGAAGTTTCAGTTGTACTGCGATAATTTGATCTCAGTAAAACACACAATGCGAAAATTAGTCGTTTATCAGCTACTAGAGAAGATGTCCCGATATTTATACGTGTTACGCTCTCTTCAGCTTCAGTCCTAAAAGTAATCCAAGCAGCTAGCAAGTTAAGAACATCCGTTACGTCATTTCTTCTACGTTCAACCTACCGAAAGAAAGCCGCTCTCGTGAATACAATATTCGTCAACTCTACAGGGAAACTCAATCAGAAAACCCAACCAAACTTTTGTCATTCTAAATAGTCGCATTGAGTCAATTTCAACGTTTACTGTAATTCCGTGAAATGAATGACTAGTACATTCAGCGTGATCATCATTTTCCTTTACTCGCAACTGCGAATCAGCTGCTCAATAAAAACACATACAATAATCCCTCTTATATTAAATTACCTGCATTGACGAGTACACCCATAATTTCTTCTAATCCATCATGTAATAAAATCCAAGCTGCCCAATCTATAATTCGAATCTTGTACTCGAACGTCTGAGATACTTAATTTCTATCGGGTTCTTCGCATTCTTGCCTACATTGAATGTCATCATTCTAACCGAAACGCTTTCGACTAACTTAACACTATTCGTTAACATAACCCAATGTTAGATAAGCCTAGCTATTTCGACGCAATGATTTTAATTGCGTCGAAATATAAGAGAGTTCGTCCTAGATAAGGATCGTTGGAAGGATTAAATGCTGACTTTGCTCGGATGATAAAGACATATCTCCTATTGAGATTCACATTCCCGTTCTCATATTTGTGGGTTTCTACTTCTCATCGATCATGACGTCTGCACAGATTAGATTAACTTTCTACCCTTATCGGTATGTTAGATCTTGACAGGCCAAGTTCTAGACCGACTACATAATTATTGCTCCCGAAATCACCTAACCGTAAATGTTCTCAACACTAATTAAATTAGATTCCGTCGAGATGGACGTTTTCCTAGATAATCATTAAACTTAAATGGGCAATCTATAGATATGATATATTCCTATAAATATCATGGAGTGCATTTAACCTCTTTATGGTCTTTCCGTCTACACTTAGAACAGAAAGAATGCAAAATCATGACTTCCAATCAATCATTGAATAAACTACGCAGCCTTTTCTTAAAAAATGCTCTCCGTTTCTTAAAAGTCATGCTGACACAAATAATCGCATATGCTCTTCCGATCTTCTGGAGTGACATGTCTGTCCGTAATTTCCAACACATTGACGGGTGCAAATGGCGTCTTATTAAAAAGGTTGACTTTTCTCCTAAATGATTATGGCAATCAATAATAAAGGCAATCATTGATTAAATAAATAAATCGATATATGCATTATCATATTATTAAACTGACCATTTAAAAGTCATTTAATTATGGGTATGTAAACCCATACTTTTAATATCATGATATTTATTGGTAAGATTCATAAAAATTAAAAAATTACGAAACTAAGGAGACTTTCCGCTTCTGCCAATAATATTTTAAGTTTAAATTTTATTTTAAAATATTTTTTTTAATTTTATTTTTCTTAATTTCATGCTTAATAATTAATACTTCCATTTTATATTTAACCTCAATTTATTTAAATATTCGTATTATTGAAGCTTAATCACTAGAGTGGCAAGAATTTAATTGATCGCATTGTTTAATTAATAAAAGAATAATTGTGGCCTTACCGATATTCGTGTCGTTTGTGCGTCGCCACTGGGGATAGCAAATTTTGTATTTTCTTTGCAAAATTTTGTCAGATTTTCTATTCCTGTTAAAATGAAACTAACAAGTAAAATGCTAATAATAAATTATTTATTAATGATTTTTTAATTAATTAATTATATTTGTCTATAAATATTTTCTAATTTAACTGGTAATCTATTAAAATAATTAATCGACAAATTAGTAAAGTAAAAACCATATCAAAGTATGGTTTTTCTATTAAAACATATATTCAGCAATGCCATCATTATTTTATTTCGAATAATTTATTTAATTTTTCAATAAATATTAAGCTTTGCCTAAGATAAGCAAAAGCAAGCGTATTGTTGAATTCAACAATCACATGGGTAATTAAAAATCATAACATAATATAATAAACGTTTCAAAATAAAAATAATGATAATTTAATAAATAAAATTAAAATTATTAATTAATGACAATAATTTATAAACTGAAAATGGATAAAAGCAGATTTAATTGTCTTTTATAAAATTTACATTAAGGGAGTATGCTAATGCAAAATAATATTGCTACCCAAATTATAAAACAAATTCGACTTATTATTTATATTAGCTTGAAAGACATTTTCGGTTGTAAGAAAATCGATAAATACTTTAAAGAAGTTTCACGAAAACCATCTTGCATTTAGGAAATTAACAAAATTCACTGTGGATGTAAGGACAAAGTCATTTGTGATTCACTTTAAAGTAAATTCATTTAAAGGGTTCACATATGATAATATAGCTTTCTGATGTTAAAAAGCTAAAATTATATTATTTCGTCAATTTTGGTATAAAGAGTATAGATAAATTGAATAAACTAAATTTATTTATTTTTATAAAAATCATTTAGGATCTAATGATTATAAATGTTTAATAATATTGAATAATTAGCTCTGTTCTTCTTTAGGTCGTTTTTCAGTTTTACTTGAGGTTGAATAACCTGAAGAAAACATATCTGTGTTTGAAAATTTTTGTAAAATTAGATTTTTTTGCTGCTTTAATCAATTAAAGAAAATAAAAGTATAATAAAAGATAATATAAGATTATATATTATTATATAATATTATATAATATATAATATTATCTTATATAATATAAGATAATTTTGATTAATTTATTTTAATTTGTTAACTAATATTTTAAAATGGATAACTGCAATTGATGAATTAGGGTGATATTATTGTGTCTACTCTGGAAAAATGGGATATACATTCGAGACGTTAAGAATTGTATTCGTTTCGAACTTGACGTGTTTCATTTTGGTCAAATAAAATTTCAGACACGATTATTTATTTTAATTATACAATTTCTCTATTTGAAAGCTTTCGACGGTTTGTCCTTTTCAAGCATATACTGAAACGTATATGCATGAAATAATATAATTTTTCTAACGTTTCTTAAATTTCTGCAAGATTTAAATTTCTATAAAGCGTAATTATACAAATACGTTAATACACGTATTTCATTCGTATATAGAGGTTTATGTTATTTTAACAATACAGTATTTTTAATAAAACATATTAAATTATATTTTGTAATTATTTTTTCATAATGATTTAATAGAAAATCATTCACGCTACGATAAAAATTACAAATTTCGACTTGAATAATTATTACCACGAAGTGATTTTCCGCAATGTTGAATAAGAACATCCATTCTTGATATCCATCTTGCCAGCATTTCTTCACGCAGTGATCTTGAAATTTGGATCTTGAAATCTTCAGCAGGGATATCATAGATTTGGATTTCATGTGGTTGTTGTGATGAATCTCCATACGAAACGATTAATTCGTGTAGATCTTGTTCAATTGAAAACTTCACATTTTTCAGTTTTGAGGATGTCTTTATAAAAATAATTATTACATAAAAGTATTATGCTATAAATCAATCTCGTTAAATTAATTTTTTAATAATTAGTTGATTGTGCCAGTGGTACGGCAGACAGCATGTTAAGCGAAAGCTAAAATACGCTGGTTGAACCATCTTGGTTCATTGTAAATATAAGCACGACTAGTGCGATATTCAAGTTAGCAGGTTATCATAAAAGTTATGCTACATTCCATTCAAGCTGTAAAATATTACATATTTCGCTTGTTTATTGCTATGTTAGCAGTAATGCCTTGTATTGTTTGATAAAATATGGTGCCTTTCATTTATCATTTGATAAAACCCAGGTGCGCCTTTGGGGCACTTGGGCTATCACGGAATTGGTCTTCTTCTCAAGACGACTTTCCCCAGAGCAAAGGTTAAGGTTTCTTAAGCTCATCGTCTCTCGTTTACCCAGCATAGTCCGCGCCGATTGGATCCTTCGGGGGTGAAAGACCCCGGGTGGTTCAGTCGGAAAGCGGCGTGTTGGATCGGTTGGGCGCTCAAATCCCCCTAGATATGAGGCCATGAAGGCGTAAATTTTATTTGATATTTCGCTAACCTCTGTTAGCATCTTCAGAAAATTAGAATTTTCTGAATATGCTAACAGAGGTTAGCGAAATATCAAATAAATTTTTTCCTTTCTTTGATCCAGATCGAATGATTCATAAACTAAATTAGTTAAAGTAGATAAAATAGTTATAACAAAAGATATAAGAAAAATGTCTATCCGCTTATGTCCGCCATTTTTACAATTGTCACTGCTTTATCAACCGTAAAACATATCATGTGACGTCACACGCATATTCTTGTATGTAGTAAATATAGTCTTAACGTCATATTCGAGCATATGACGTCATATTCTTGAATTTTAAAGAGCGTATGTAATACAATGCTAAACATTGTAATAGAAATAATAATATAATATAAATATTATAATATAAATATAACGATATTAAACAAGAAGGAAATTCTATATATTTAATTATAGAAAGTCAAATTAATTCGCAAAATCATTGACTTAATAAAGCACTCAATTACAGATCAAAGCGCAATTCACAGTTTACCCTCATTTTTAATTTTTAAAACAGGCACAAAGATCAACTATTTTAAATTTTAAAATTTTCACAAAATAGAAAACAAACTATCAAATAGAGCTTATTAGTTAAATCATATATTTGTTTTTTTGTACAAATTTTATAAGCTTTTATGAAGTTCTTGCAAGTTTTTAACATACCACATTGGATCGTTCACCCATTATTTCAATGCATGATATTATTTTATTAAATGCAATAGATATGACGTCCATCCGCTCAATCTCCATGCTTTCAATTACATTCATTGTCTAAATTTAGTAAACTAAATCCCTTTAAACTGTAAGCATAAATGTACAGGCATAATTTTACTTGCAAAAATAACGAATTCAAGTTCTATACATATTTTTAATGGTAATTTAATTTCAATGTGAATTATACTGGGAATTTCTTAGTTAGTAATTTTCATTTGCACATAGTATGTGAGTAAGAAAGAAACAAAATTTCTTTAATTTTTATATAGGAATAGGCTTTTAAGCATTTTAGTAAACAATTTTTTAAATAATACCACGGCAAACAAATCAAAATTTGCATTCGTGAGTGTCTTCCTGGGTTTATCATATAAAAACTAAAATTGATCGAATTTAGCTGGTAAAGATTTAGTTGAAGAATTTTGAATTTCAAATTTTCATTTTCAAAATTGATCTAATTTGTGCAAATTGAAAGTAAAGTCAAACAGGTTGTTTAAAAAGAATGTAATAGAGACAAAAATGCAGACGGAGATTTATTGGGGTTCAGCAATTGTTGTATTTATTGATTGACTCTATCAAATATAAACTTATGACTCATTTCTACGCACAAAGTCAAATTACGGTTTGATAAATCATTACAAAGTTCGTAACTAAATGAATAGTTACTTAAGATCAAAACATGCAGTAAATAACAATTAACATTTAAAAATAAGCATTTTTTAATTTCATAAATATTAAATTAATAATTGTGTCATTTAAATAAAAATATTTATAAAAATATTAAACTTTTATAAACAGAAACGGGAAAAACGTTTTTCTCAGAACATGTGAAAATAATCATTGAATTCTGGAAAAGTGTAATTACATCAAATTTAAATTTCAAGTATTTGATTTAAATTTAATTAAATGTTTTGCATTTGCATATAATTGTAAAAGTCTTTTGTAGAATTTGTTAGTGGAATAAAATTTACACGAAATTGTATTATTTAATTTATTTCATTTGAAAATTTTATATCTTGAAACTGATAAAATGTTAACTGACATTTTAGTAAATTAAAACTAAAATTATTTTACAAAAATTAATTAATTAATTTAAGTAAATGTTAGTAAATGTATCACTTACTTTTCATTTAATTTTATATTTTTCAGAATTGGAAAGAATATCAGTAATTATTTAAAATGATAAAACTTATTAGTTGCAAACTTAATAAGTTTGCAACTTATTAAGTTTTTAATAAGTCGCATGAAACTTTTATATTAAAAAATATAAGTGAAAGATGTTAATATTATTATAATATTATATTTTTATATTATATTATAATATTATTATAT
>WNNJ02001775.1:0-54218 GCA_012934845.2 Pomphorhynchus laevis
TTAACATATTGAACTGATTCAACCTTTATTTAATGTATTAATTTGATCTTTACTTTTTTAATTTCAATATAGCATAGGTAATATTTTAAAATCTGATTCAACCTTTATACCCTTTTTATTCAATCAACAAAACAAGCTGTTTTGATTGTTTAATTTTTGTTAAATATTCTTAATAGTTATTATAACATATATATGTATATCTTTTGCCGAATATAAGATGAATTAATTTTTCTAATTCATCTTTAATATCTGCTAAATCTATATTTGTATAAAGCGTACTAAAATCGTATGTATTTATATTTTGAAAATTTATTCCTTTTGTCTGTTCTAAAAATTCTTTTGTAGAATTAATACTGAAATAGTGTTTTATACCAGTATTAATTTCGATTACCTTGCAATATTTTTTAAAATGTGCTTTAATTACTTTAAGTATTTTATTCATATAGACAGAAAGTGGTTTTAATGTACATTTAAACGCAATACATATGAACCTAGGTTTTATTGAATTTTTATGTAATTTTGGATCCCAATATAATATAGGTATAGTTTTATTATCTGATTCAACCTTTATACCCTTTTTATCCATTATAGAACAGTGACTTGTAATAATTGTTTCTAAACTTAAATCCCTACATTCATATGTTGCGATTACGTTAAAATCATTTACTTTCGGCAGTATATCTTATCATTAGAATTAACTTCCTTCATCACTTTACAATTAAATCATTAGAATTAACCTCTTTCACTAGTATATCATAATAAAGCTTTTTGCATGTGAAGACAAAGTTATTACTAGCTTTATAGTTGTTATTATATAGATATATTTCAATCTAGTAAGTTCTGTATACATATCTTTATTAATTTTATCTTTCCTTTTATAATTGTTTGTTAATTTAAAGACGATTTTTTAATTAAATTTAAAGTTAAACAATATTTTAAACAATATAATAAATGTATAAAAACTTACCAAATATTGAAAGAACTTACCAATAAGTATATACTTACCAAATAAAATCATTACCAAATAATAAAATAAAATCAACGCACGAAAACAATGAGGAATTGTATAATCTCTCTCAGGCGGCGTTTCCGCGCTGTACTGCCGCGCTGATCTTTTGCAGCATCTAGCTCAAAGCGTACTTGTTTTCCGTTCGCGACAGATTAGATGGCAGCAAGGAGCGACGATGCGCTCGGGCTGATCGCGCTTAGGTTCTCGACGCGACAGACACGAAATGAAAGATGTCGGAATCCAGGCCATTTTTTTAGAGGCAACTTCCGTCTTCTGTGTGGGTAGCGACAGAGCCTCCGGAAGACAGCATTGGCTAAATGGCTGGCCGGAAAGGGTGTTTGGACATGAGAAGTCCCATACCACATTTCAGCCTCCTTCCAATGGCAGCGATGTAGCGTCGTCTGGTCATTTTCTGTCATCTCGCGGAAGTCCTTTTGCCCTAACCTTGACGACAATGCGGAAGCTTGAAAGGTCATCTTCAGGAGCTGATTAACTGCTAGGTGGCGTGATTGGCGAGCCTTTGACCTGCGGTAGTCCAATGCATGCGAGCTGTCTTGCTCTAAGTTTGACTGCAAGCGCGTTTGAAAGACTGCCTGTGCTGTACATTCAGCCTCAGTTCGACAGCCAGTGATAGCGATTTGTCGTCGAGCCTTGTATCCACTAACGTGATAGATACAGCTTCAAGGAATGCACCTGAAACTTAAAATTGAAATTTTTTATGACACTGCACGTTGATTTAACCTTATCTATACGACAACAACAGTACTCTACATTTCAGTACTAGTGAACCTAATCAGTTACTGATTCAATACCCGCTTCACGTTTCAGTCCTTTTATTATTGGCTGACGATCACTTGTCTGCTTTTATTAACAATTAGATTTAATGAATGACTTTCGTCTTACATTTTGCAAATTAATTTAAATCGTTTCTGATTTCAAATTAAATTTGCTTTGGTAGGGAAACCAAAACTGATTTTGTAAACTTATATTTATTTATTTTATAAACTTATAAGAATGAAAAAGTTTAAATAATTTTATTTCCAAAATTCACAAGGAAATGAACTGTTTATTCAAAGACAAAAATCTTCCATTTGTGGCTATAAAAATCGGCTATATTTATTTCAATTTCAAAATTGTGGCTATAAAAAACTTGTGGCTAATAAACAGTTTTTGATTTACTGGGAATAATAAAAGGTATTGCTAATGATGCGTATGTGACTTTGCCAGCTGCTATCATATATGGTAACTGATATAACGAATACATGATAAATACCTTAAATTGATAAACCGTTTGGTTATGGTTTGAGATTATTTCATATTTCAAAACCATACCGTTTATGATCCTTTTGATATTAGTAAATTTACGTAATTTCAAAATTAGGTGAAGTGCTTTCTCTAAAAATATCAATTGTATATTCCGAATATCAGTTTGTCATCAATCAGTTGTCATAAAGTGTGTCGTGAAGATGACATATTTAAATTTACAAGAAACATATTTTTGTATGAGCATTCATGCATACCATATAATATAAAATATAATACATTAAATAATGAAATTTTAAGAATTGCAACAATATGTAATGATATTGGCTTTCTTCAAAATCATTTAAATAATTTAATAGATACATTCTAACTAGACTAATATAAAAACAAATCTGCGGCCATTCTTCTCGACGTTTCCTCTGCATTTGACCGTATTTCCATAACCTTTGTTATCTCCTCTCTCAGATTCCACGGGTTGTCTGTGAGAATTGTTTAAAAGGTAGCAATAATGATGTATACCGAGCGTTTTTACTATGAAGACGACCCTGATGTGTGTCAGTTCTAACCAATACTAGTGTACATCAAGGCTCTCTTCTCGCCAATCTTATACTTATCTGCCTTAATTATTCATCTTAAACCTTTAATGCGCAAGCAACATCAGATGAAATTTGCTGATGATGCACTCGCCTTATTTTCAGGACGCCGGTGTAATGATGTTGCCTTATAAAACCAATTTCTAAGAAGAAAAGTGCGGTTAGCCCCATCCAACTTCCTTCATAATCCTTTCAAGGCGCAGGTGGTTGTCTTTTATATCATACCTACAACAAGAAAAAAGTTAAACAGAATGGTAATCAAAGCCTTCTCAAATATTATGACGAATCAACCCTTCTTTTCTTGATAATTCTCGTCCTGTTAACTGTTCCTTGCGTTCCTGTAATTCCCTTCTTTTACATGTCCCAAACTACTCTACCTCCTTTGGATTTCGGTCCTTCCTGGTGGCTGCTCCTCTATCGTGAAATAATCTGCTCATTCATATACGCCAATCAACCTCTCTTGCGTGCTTAAAACGCCAAATCCGATCCCATTTAAGCAAATTATCTGCTTGACTTTTTCATTTTTTGTTAGTGGACTTGTAAGCCTGCAGCTGGCACGCATTTGTCACGGTAAATAAATTAGTATTATTCCTTTATTTACACATAGAGCAAGATACTTGGGTTTCATTAATTCGGTGAACAGGGCTGCCGTATTTGACTTGAATAAATTTAAGAATATTCTAAAAAGGACAAGATGGCTCGTAAAGCATATGGCGTTAGCCCATTAGCACCAAATTTAATATACTACACCATTAGATTGTACATCGCCACAAGAACGTTTATTAAGGGTATACGTCCTTATATATACATACATTTACTTCTTGAACAATTTAAGTGTAACGTTGTGTTGATAGTATAATAACGTTTTATAACGAAAAATTAATTTGGTTATGATATAATATTGACTATTATGAACTTGACTTTGCATGATGTTTACTTTATTTGCTAAAATAGATTTATGGATTAATTAAATAATTTATTGAATGGATTTATGGATAAACGTTTTAGACCTGAAACACTTTACATTGATCCGGACAGTGCAAAAGCTACCGATGAATGGAGAACTGAGGAAAGCGCTTCACATTCTTTCTCTCAGTCGTTACAGATTAATCGAGAAATAAAAACTTCATGTACTGATTAACATGATTAGTGGTTAGCTTTACTCACGTAGCGATGATTGCGAAACTTTTTAGACCGCCTTCGAAAATCTTAGATTAATGTTTACAAAGCATAAAGAACAGTGTACAATCGTCACTTATTGTCTATTAGCAGGCAAACGAAAGATCAATTAGTCGATCTTTATTTTTTACGTTTACACAATCTTGATAAATAATGCAATTTTACTGCTGTATCCGCTGAAGATCATCAAAAGAGTACGTAAGAGATTCTTTTATATGCGAATTAAAATCAACAATTATTCGTCAAAGACTTCTTAAAAAGTGTACGCTTACTATGGAACAAGCACTTAATACTGCTCGAAGTTTCGAACACGCTGAATTTTAGGGTTTGGGTTATACTCAACAATTCGGCTCTGAGAATTATATTAGTTTCTTCATGCAAAACAAGTTCTGATAACTACGAAATTTGAAATGTAAAGTACCATCTATGTCTTCCATTCAACACACCTGTTATTTCTGTGAAGGTGTATGATATGTTAAAATCAATTGTCCCGCTCGTTTGATAAAGTGCAACAATCGCGGTAAACAAGATCAATACGCTAAAGTATGTCGATTGCCCACACTCACGAGCAAGCGTAATCTAAATAATGTAGATCTAGTCACCACTTCCTCAGTCCAATAAAACCTTCATTGGATAAAGTAATAATACCAGTTAAAATAAATGGGAACCCACTCAACGCCTTAATTGATATCGGAAGTGTTGGTGAATTTATATCTCTACAAGCACTTGAGCTCTGTAAACTTCTTACAAGTCCTTGTAACGAGATTGTTCATCTAGCGTCATACTTACATGCATGTAACGTAACTAGAATGTGTACTATATCTACTAATGTAAAGCATCGAACCCTTGAAAATGTGAATTTGTTGTTGGTATTGGACTCGTTGTATACTGATGTTATACTTGGTCATTTATTTCTCTATCTCGCTTTTATGATTTAAAAATACATTTTGATGATCTAACCATTCTATTTGTTCACAAACATTTTCAATGTGTTCTTGTCATTTGCCCTATCCGAGCTTATTTCATTCTCTTTCACCTGATTGCAACCAAATTCTAACCCAGTCCAGACGCCGAACAACATTCCATGACTCATTTATCAAAGAGGAAATTAAACAATTGATGCGTGAAGTATACTCGAACGTTTTTATTCTTCCTAGCAAGCACAAGCTCTTATTGTTACTAATCGAAATGGTAAGCATCGTATGGTAGTGGATTATTCACGAATTATTAACAAATTCAAATCTCTGGATGACGTCCTTTACCAAGAACTAATAATCTAATTGACAAAATCTCTCTTTTAGCTTTTGCTACTTAAAATTAGCTCATAATCAAATACCACTGCGATAGGGTGTATACAGCATTTGAATTAGCAGGTCACTTTTTAAATTTAAAAGGATGCATTTTGGTTTAACTAACGGAGTTGTTACATTTCAGCGAATTATAACTACTTTGGTTAGCTTCAAGATGTATTTGCATACAAAGATGATGTGGTTATTGCTTGTTTTACTAAAGAAGATTACTATAAAATATGACGATAATAACTAATCTTACTTTGGTGTCAATACGTGCTAATTGTCACAAGATGAGTTAATATGTAGTAAGAACAAGTTTGGCCAGGGTGTCAGCAGCGGTCACAATACAAAAATAAATAATTTATTATGTGATAATAAAAATAATTATCCGCTAATAAATAATTAATAATTAATTATTTATTATTTTTAAATAATAATTAAAATTAATGTATTTTGATTAATTTATTGTCTTGATTGCCTGAATAAAAGCGGAATATTTATACCTTTTATCATATTATTGATTTCGGTGAAGCTCTGACTGCTTTGTCGTCCGTTTAAACCTTAAATTCACATTTTTGTTTCGTATAACAATGCTCTATTATTCCATTAATTTTCAATAGGTTTTGATTAGTGAATAGTAAGTTGACTGATATTTTTGAATCTATCCTGATTTTATTGTTTGTCGCGCATTATTTCATTACAATTTCCATCCGTTTTATCTTTGGATCTTGTTCTAATTATTTTTGAATTTGTTCATTTTGTACGATTGTGTACATAATTTATTTACTCAACATCATAAGCGACATGTAAAAAAGCTTCATTTACTAACAAAATTACAATACCCCTTGTATTCATTTTCAAATAAAATTTTAGCTCATGATTGGTTATACTGCAGCACATATAAATGGTTAAATAACAGGTTAATTATAGCATTCTAACAATATAAAACCTGACTTAAAAACTATCAATATAACAAAGAATTTGAAATTTAGTTTTTAATATTTTTGTAAAAAATCAGTACACAATATGAGAATACAAACAGTATCAGCAACATTTACAATTAATTAACGTTGTTTATTAATGCAGCACCTCTTAAAATCCAATGCAACGGTTCTTCATTTTAAGAAATCGTCTCCATAAAATAGAGAATCCTCCATCCGACCAATCGTTAGTAGCAACGTCTAGTTCGCCGAACATTTGTGCCGATGTTATCGCCTTTGGATTCATTCGATATTCTCGTGTCAGTGTTCCCATAATCGTTAGCGCTCCTTGCAGCACTGTAATGCAAGATGATTTACCGACACCACTAGGTCCAAGCACCAGTATACCGTGACGAACAAGTTGTGTATCATACAATTGAAGGATCTTCAAATTCCAATCTGCATGATTGCATAGATTTAGTTCGTTACATTTAAAATCAATTGCTACATGCAAATCATTTTTATTGTCTGCTTTTATGGCGACTGACGGAAACAAATCGTTAAGTAGTGATAGAAATGGCGGTTTATCTTCATCAACTAATTTCGATATATTCATATATCTTAAAACTATGAGAACAGCAACCGATTCTTCTTCAGCATTTTGTCTCTTTGCAGTGCCCAGTGTTCTTAAAACAGCACGAACATTTCTCACACCAAAATCGTAGTGAACTTGCTTACTGAGTTGATCCTCACATAATTTATACAGTAAATAGAATTTCTGAGATAGTACCACATTGTTTTTGAATCCACAACTGGCCAATTTAACACGTATTATAATCTGTCGATCTGGGACCATCAGTGCGACAACTCTGAAATTAACTTTTATATTCTCAGGCAGTTCTTGTCTACCCGCGTATCCTGGATTCATTGTTATTATTATCGCGAAAGAAGTATCCATAGAAATTCGTTGACCGTCTGTGAATAGCAATTCACTGTGCCGGTTTCGTTTTGCATGTAACAATGTTTGAATCTGCTGGGCTGCCACGGATAAAGCAGGCAAATTTATTCTGTTAAATTCGTCAAAGCATCCCCAGCAACCTGATCGGGCTAAGCCTTCAAATGTTTTACTAAGTCCTTTGTAATCAAATTGTTCTGAACATTTAAGTACAATACAGTACTTTCCTATCGATTTTGCCATGTCCTTTGTTGTTTCGGTTTTGCCTGTACTTGCTGAGCCAGCTGGACTGCCACCATAGCACATTCCTAATGCTTGTGCTAATGATATATAACACCTATCTGTCAAATGTGTTATTACTAATCGTTCACTACACCCAAGAAACTCATTCCCGTACATTAAATCTACGTCGGTAATACTAACAACCATCGAATTCGTAACGTCTTCATAATAAAATCTACTTTGTTTAGTCCAGTCAAAATCGCGAACATCTTTTAAATTTAGGTTTACTAGGTCGCTAAAAACATCTCTTTGATGAATATGTATAGTTATGTATGTGTCATATTTTAATCTGTTCATTGATGATAGATCATATACAGTTATTTCAATTAGTTGGTCGAGAAGCAGTTGGAAATATTTGCTAGCCTTACGAACAGAGTTACCTGTTTTTAGCTGATTTTTTATTGCATTTTCGCTAGTCGCTGTCCATAGTAATTGTAGTATGATTGATCTAAATTGTTGGTTTTCCTCTAAAAAGAAGGATTGTAAATCAAATTCGCTATTCCCCATGGAAGCTACGCATTTCTGCATTCTAGCTTTAACTGTGTCCTGACAAGACAGAAGAAAATCACCAAGCCACTCTTCAACAGTAGTTTTCTTAGTATACACAGGACGCACCAGCTTCAATACTTCATTATCTTCACTCTGTATTGCTAGAATACCTGAATGTTGCTGTGATTGTCCGCTTGATTTAGCCGCGTAATCTTCCGTTTCTTTGCTAGATTCGTTAAATTTAACTGAATTTACACTTTCAGTGAATGCATTGAAATATGGCTGTAACTTTATAGGTTCCGAAGCTTGACCGAGAATTTCTAATAGTACCGCATCAGATAGAAAGTAAAATCGCGGAAAAATCAATCTTTTTGATTCAAGATATCCTGCTAATGACGTTTGACACATGTCCAATTGAGATAGCATAAAATCTAACATTTCAAGATTATTATCGTAAGATATACAACATGACAATATGTTCGGCGTTTCTTTCACTTTTGTAATCATTTTTAACCACATTTTATCCACTGCATTAAATTTCCGTGCTTCCAAAGGCAATTGTCTTGAAATATCTCCTCCTATAAACACTGCTTCCAAGTATACCCATAAATTATGAACTTGAATCCATTTAGTCTTAACTTCATAAGTAATCGCTAAACCATCAATGCATTTTTGATTATCAACCTTGAAATGTTCATTATAGCGGTTTGAAGCCAAATTCGCCAATATTAGATTTGAATCTTCAATTGCTGATATTGCCTCTGATGTATCTTGACCTTTAAGTATTATGTTTACTCTCATTTTAAAAGGGGCAAGTTTAAATTTTCTTGTTCGCCATTCAGATTCAAGCGAATTAAGTTTGGCTTCGATTTCTTGTTCTTTCATTGCACGAATACACACATCTTCTAACTGTTCTTTCTTTTCAATAATTGGAATACCAACTAACTGTCCTACTTGGAAAGCATCGTCCGAAACATTTAAATGTATATTAAAAATTGATTCCATGTTTTGCCGGTGCCGTATTTGCATAGCTTTCTCGGATAGCATTTCTAAAAGCGGAATCTTTTCAAGAAATTCAGCTATAAGCTCAGATAGTTCTCGGTAAGCTGGCCACTTTTTGAGACTAGTTGGCATTCTTTTACAGCGTGACATTAAGTCCGATATTTCGTCTGTCATTGAGCTAATGTTAATTTTTGACAACACTGTATCTTTGAACCTATCTATGGTTTGGTTGGCCTGATCAAACAATGCGTAAATACGATTAAAACTGGTAAGCTCTTTCTTTAGAAAGTACAGTCTATTAAACTTACGATGCGGTAAATTGAACAGTTGCTCGCCTTCATATAGAGATCGGTGTCGATGCCATAAGAGATCAAACTTCGAGCTGAACAATCTCATTCTATCGCTTGCTTCTTTAGCAGCGACTCCTTCTATCATTGGTCCTTTAGTTTGGTATTGATTGTCAAATTCGTTAAGTTCGCTACTGAATACTTCAATGTCTTTTAATAGTTCATTTACGAACATGCTGCTAGATTTTAAAATGTCATAATGTGCTAATCCAACTTTTGCTATTAATTCTTCATAACTGCGTGCAAGCTCCTCAGACTTATCCGTGATATTAAATGGCCGCAAGCTTTGCTGTGCTTCAGGATAATGATAAGCTATTGCATTAAAAGCTGCACGTAACTTCATACAAGATCTTTCTATTTTAGGTTGATAACTTCGTTTTGCGTTAATTGCAGATAGAACGGTCTTAAAGTCATCTACAGAACAAATTACCTTGTCTAGATTGTTTATTAATCGCTGCATAAGCATATGAATACTTGGTGCATTTTCAATTAACAGTTGTTGAACGTGTTCACGTGCTTTTAGTTTTCTATTTACGGCTTGTTGAACGATATCACTTTTAAAAGATGTCGTGATTAGCTTTACTAGAAAGACGTTTTGATAATCTTCAATATGTTGTATAGATTTTACCATATTGTCAAGTTCACTTAATCCGTTAAGTATGGACATAATTTCAAAATTTTCCCTTCTTATAGCTACAATTTTATCCGATATGGTTTCATCTGATTGCCAAATATAACTGTATTTATATAAATACTGCAGACTACTTTCAAACATTTCTTTATTCATAACAATGCAATTTGATAAATCCTTGTAAATTCGGTTTACCTCAACATCTGTGCGAATATCATTATATAAAACCGCCGGAGGTAACTCAAATAAATTATATACATCAGTGGATTTTGCATTTTCAGGAATGAATTTACAATCCAAAGTAGACAATTTCTTTAAGATTAATTGAAATACGTCGATATCTCCTCGCATTGCATCAAGTCTCCCAGGGTAGTCTATGCAGTGAATCATGTCCGCTTTCAATTCCTTCGATTGACCCCATCTCTTGACTCCTTTTGAAACATTTAAAATATATTGCACCACCTGATTCACGCTATGCTGCAATTTATCTACACTCGGACTCAATTTTATTATTTGATCCTCTAAAATAACATCAACACAGAAGACAAGTGTTTGTACATGTTCATCATTTAGAGCATCAGAGCTTTGAACGTATAAAGCTGTTTTACATTTTTCATCTTTATTTAAGTGAACACGTTTTCTACTGAATAAGTGTTCCCGAAGCTTGTCTAACGAGTTTATTGTTATATAAATTAATCCTTCAGTCATACGTCCTTCATAGTAATTCCATACCCGTGCTATTTCACCATTAATTTCTTGCAATTGTTTACCGTCTTCATTCGACTTATTTTCGCTGTCTTCTATGGTTTGCTGAGATGTTGGCAAAGAACGTAGCTGATGGATTTTTCGAAGACCTTTGTCGGTCAAAGCAAATGTCTGAACAATAGATCGTTGTGGCTTTCCAAGCCTTCCAAGTTTCACTGTTGACCCATGACACGGTCGAAAATTCATTGACCCAGCCTGATCATCACATGCCTCTGTAAACATTTCAATTAAATCTAAAACCGCGTTTTCAATTTTGGAATTTAGTGCGGCAATACTAACGGCGGCAGTTAACGTGTCCTTTTTCGTTAGTTGAGCAAACTCTTCTAAAGTAAGACATTGATGTTTTTCGTTAACTTGTTGCCCGTTATAATTGGACATGTGAGTTTTTGATGTAACATTTGGAATTGTCATCAAATAAATGTTAAATAATGTATCTAAATGTCTATGAATACGATTCACTACTAGCCATTCAACTCGATAGACGAGATTTTCCATCATATCGACTTCCAGATCACACTGTTCTGTGTACTTTGTTAACCCCGGTGATTGCCAGTTGTAAATAATCTTACCTTCTTGGAGTAAACTATATAATTTAGACGGGTACTCACAAAACAGTTTTTTAATGACATTTCTGTATGTTCTTTTAGATGAACGAATTTGAATATCATTATAAATTCTTACTATGTGTCTTAACCGATAAGCATTAGCCTCTAAATTTGACCAATTATTAAGTAAGTCAAAACATATAGATGGACATGATATGTTCATATCAAGTAATTCCCGAATTGTGTGATCTGCACATTCAATAAATGGATCAAAGTTTAGGTGGAAAAGCGATAATCCATTCTTCAAAGGTATGTTTTCAGCTATTTTATTTAGTCGAAAGAATGTACTATAATAATTTTGCTTGCTATCTTCGTGTTGATTTTCAATAAAAATAGGAGACTTCAAAGCATTCAGAAGATGTTCTACTGATTTCAACCAATGTCTATGTGTAAGTAACTCATGCATGGTGAGCACTTGTGCTCTTTTATCAAATTCTCGTTTGAGCAAATCTTTTTCGGCATCGGAAATGCAATCGACACTTAAAATTTCATTTACTGGCTTCTTAATTCGGTAATACAATCCCCGAACCCATTGAATTTGCGATACTGTATCATAAGTGGTGAGATTAAAATAGCTCGCGTTCCTTTTCTCATGTTCATATATCGACATTACCAAAGAAAATTCCGTGTTAATAATGTATAAAACAACTTCAGAATATAATTTAATCACACATTTTCTTAGATCATCTATTTTCATAGATTTTATACTTTTAAGACATCGCAACACTTCGTTGATGCTTCTGCATTTACTTTTAAAAATTTTGTGAACTCGATACTCTAAGCTTTCAATAAAAGCTTTATTCAAAATATCTAGATCCGAAAGAAAGATATCTTTATACCATCGTTTAAAAGTAGGATCTTCCTCCTCAAGAAGAAGTGTGTAATGTTCAGAAAAACTGCCTGGACGAGCTATCAGCTTACTTAGCAATTCTTCAAGATGTTCCGCTTCCATCGAAAAATCTCTTAATGTAACCTTGTTAAGTTGTGATCCGTATTTCTTAATTGTATTCCGGACATGAATTATTTTCTGAATTCGCAGTAGAAACATGTTAATCGGGCTGAAGGTATATTCTGTTGAAACATTATCTAACGCTTCCATAGCCATAAAAACGTGACCTATTAAAGGCATTGAAGATGCGGCCTTTTCTGGTGTCCCACTTACGATCATTTTCAAAAGTTCGTTAGTTAAATCAATGTGCATATGACAAACTTCTTCTACTAATTTAAATGTTTGATCCTTTATGCTAATAATATTATCCACAACATTACAAGTAAGACATTTTTTACAGCATTGCACAATTTGCGAACACAAACAAAGCAATAAATCACTAATGTGCCGAGGTTCTGAATAGTGTCTGGATACTTTACATATAAGTTTGACAGAATGCATCAGTGACGGCAAAAATTGTTTTACCATAGCAAGATCACTACCGTATATTGGACTACTTATCTTTGATAATGATAATAAGTATTTAAAATTTTCTTGGGCTTCACATAAATTACTTACTAATCTTTTTTCACAATTAAACCATTCAAGCAACTTATTGCTAGATATAGCATCCCTTAACAAATACACATTCACCTTATGTCTTGGATGAGATACAGTTTTGAGCAAAGTGGCCAGTTGAACATTGGCATTTCGCCAAAATTCAATCTCGGCATCGAGTCCAGTTAGCTTTACTTTCTCGTTACTTGGACAAGTAACCGTTCTCCACCTTATTTCTGTCAGCAGTGATAGCACATATTTAACTTTGTTCATAATCAATTCAAGATAAAGTTCCGATTGTCGCACAACCGATGGAATCACTGATAACTCAAGTATTATGGACGCGATGTCCTGTGCATTTTCTAGTAATAATACTGTTCGTTCTAATAAATGTTGACTGTTGTAATCTATATTGTAATGGATTGTTCCTGATTGCGTTAATTTATAAGTTAGTGATGATGGTAATGCCAGCTGAACATTTCGAAATGACTGTTCCGAAGAATTAAGAATTTGATTTGTTAGATTGAGTGATTGTAATAACTTGCCAATAGAAGATCCTTTCATTTTCGATATTATTGGCAAATATACCTTCTGTAATAACATGCATGCGTTAGCAGCGACTGACGATATTTTATATTTTACTTGATTGCTAGTGACAGATTGGAAATTACTAAAAATATCGTTTAATGTTGGTGTAACTGCAAATCGAAACGTGAATAGTGATCCGAAAGAATCATTAGATTCGTTTCTTCGTTCAATGTCATTATTGTGACGATATTTTGGGAATATAACAATCATTATTCCTACACTACCTGGCGGTAATGCTGATATCGATTCATTTATAAAGACACTCACCTCTTTGTTAAGGATGTAATTACCGTCGCCATTATCTGTCCAAGCGACGACTGATATAATAATAGCTTCATCGATATTCTCTGTAAAAACGTTTTCACTTACATGCTCATTTGAAATCTTTATGCCAATATCAGATTTTGACACGTTTTCCCGTGATATTAAACTTTTAGATAAACTTGATTTTTCACTGGCTTTAACGTTCGATGAACAAAACTCTATAATTTTTTGTAATTTTAAATCATTTTCCAATATTTTAGAAATTATTGTATATTTGTCGATGCCCGATGAAATTGTTAAGATGTCAATAATTTTATCAATTAAAGATCCTGTCTCCTCATTTATTCTTTCCTTGTAGTTAACAATTGATGAAAAAATTAAAGAAGAAATACTATTAACTCCACTTAAGAAAACATTTTGGCTATCAAATGTATTCCTACTATCGTTATAGTTAAACGGAGACATAAAAAGTAACTTACCGAAATTAAATCTTTGTTTCGTTTTGCTTCAGAGTTTGAAATTATCATGTAGAGAAAGAGCGCTAAATTAAACGTTCTGGTTGCCAGGCTGACAGTGGGCACGGAAGAAATCAAACATAACATTGCATACTTGTTATTTAAAGAGTAGTATTTTACGAACCAGCTATATTTGGTTAAATTATTGTATATTTATCGTTCTTAAGGACAGTTTTTCAATTTGGTTAACTACACAATAAAATTTTAATACACTCTTATTTAATTTCAATTAGACATTTTTATTGTTTTGAGGGATTTTCACATATTTAGGTAACCGATGCTGAATTAGAAAGATAAATATGATTTTTAACATAAATAATGTTTAATATACATTTTTTAGCCTACCTCAAATTTAATATTTCTAAGTCATCTTGAATAAAAATATTGATGCTAAATAAAAATAGGGTGTTATGATAAAAAAATAAAAGCAAATTAATATCTCGAATCAATATATCACTTATTATGTTAAAACAATGACGTAATTTATCTTGGCAAAATTTAATAAACAAAGCAAAATGTTATGCGAGGACTGATTAATATCCTTCTATCAAGAGGCTATAAATTATTATAATAAATAATTCAATATGTGGTTTTGGTAAATGTAGCGATAAATAGCAACAAATTAATGAACTGTATTTGGTGTTGTTTCTTATAAATCTTAACATAATGGCACAATGTAACATGTATGTATTATTAATAAAAATAAATCCAGATTCAATAATATAATCGATTTAATCCTCATCGAAATAATAAATATTTACGGCATTAGCTTTGCATGTTAACAGTAGATTGTAATGTAAATTGTTATATTTCTGTCATGATAAAATTTATAAAAATTGCTCGAAATAAGATAGTCAGTAGCCAAATTAAATATCAAATAATCGTTTAATATATATGAAAAAGTTGTATATTTTCATCTTCATCTCTATGGTGTGAACATGAAATCGCTCCAATGTTTTGATTGATTTAACTGGTTGTTTTGTTAAATTATAAGCTTAGATTGGTGAATCATTGATTTTAAGAGTTTCTTTTCGTTTTCACTTAATTTTGTATATATAATACGGGAATAATTATCAAGGATGTCAATGACTTCGATAGAAAATCCAAATATTGGAACAAGAAACTATTTGTTTATCTATGCTATATCAAAATTTTATTCCCGTATTGTATATACAAAATTAAGTGAAAACGAAAAGAAACACTTTAAATCAATGATTCACCAATCTAAGCTTATAACAAAACTAAAATCAGATATTACGTTTCTAAAATGTTTTGTCAAATGAATGAAACAAGACAATTTTGTGCTAATCATGTGTTTTGCTCAATAAATTATAAATATCTTGCATTACTGTTGACAACATTTTACAACGAGCGCAACGAGCGCAGCGATTTGTGAAAGATCCTATTCGGATCTTTCACAAATTGATTTCTTTTATATTAAGCCATAAATCATCTTCTTCTATCCACCTATCTTCATTGATATCTATGGTTTCTACTATGTTTTCAGTTTGCATTGTTATGTTCTGTGACATATTTCTCGGCAAATACAGATCAATTTCAACGGTACACTTTACAAATTTACCATTTGAGTTTGGGATGTTATTTAATGTGATTGTGCATATCTGTGCGCACCAAATAAGATCATAAGATTAAATCGATTCTGCAAACTTGATAGCTGAACAATAAGATTTTCATAATCAACCTATTCTTCATTAATGTACACTAAGTCTTCTGAAATTGTCTTAGAAGACTGATACAAGACCGATACGATTTGCAGCATTGAAAATATGGAAGTGGAGAGGAATTATTATCCTTTAAATCAAACTGAACAGCTCCATTCGATAATACATTAAAGATTACGTCAAATTGACCCAAAACTTTGATGATAAATTTGAGATTTTTGGATGAGTTCGGTGTACGTGTAATCAATTTGGCATCGTATTGATCGACCGTGTTTTAAAAGACCTCAAATGTACCGACACATTCTTCAATTTGTTTCATTTGATTATTTTTACTTGATATTTTCACTTGTGATTTTTCGATTTAATTCTTGAACAAATTCGAAAGAAAATTTCTTTCAGATTTAAATGTCAACCATTCACATAAAATGTAAAAGAGTTTGATTATTTTGATTAAAGAATTTAGCAGACTGAAACTTTTGATGCCACCTAATTGTGTCTAGGTGCCATTTTGGTGAAAGTGTAAGAATATGAGACCGGATTTTACTTTGATAAAAATATTGTTCATGATATATTGATATTTTGTTAATTTTTGATGGTGTATAAAACGGTTTTGACGACTGCATCATTGTCAAACAAGTGATCGATTATGTTCCTAATAGACATTTTATTTATTTACGATTGGAGTGTAGGTAGCTTGAGTAACACGGCCAATGTGTAGAACAGGCGAGCATCGTGGTTATTTTTGTAATAGAAGCATTGAATATAATAGTTTTTCTAACCTTTTAATTAGTGATTTAAGATCGCGGATAATTTAGGGATTGTTAATTATGCCAAGTGCAGCTGAAAAATGGAGGAAATCAGTTACAATTGTCCTTTCAGAATCGATACAGTTAAACCACTCCTAAATGAAGTAAGCGTACACTAACGTATCCGTGAAAACTTGGTGCTGTGAGATTTCACATAATCACATGATCTACGTTTATCGTAAATGGAGATTATGTATTTATGAATCAATATAAGCAGCATATCGTAAGAACATGAGACCGGATTTTTCTTTGATAAAGAGACTGTTCATGATAATTAAATCAGCTAACTGAGTCTACGTATTTAATATAATTATAAAATAAACAAAATATAATAATGCTAAATCAAAATTTAATAATTAAATAATAAAATTAATAATTGTTTTTAGATTTTCTATAATTTAAATCAAGTTAAAATAAAAAATTGAAATTTAAAATAAAAGTCATTTTTATAAATTGACTAATAAATAACAGACGTTGTATCAGAATAAGGATTAGAGGTCATCAGGAGGAACTGCTATGCTATCAGGTTTCGGCCCCTAACTTCTCTACCCAACATAGCAGCGGGGCCAAATACATGCTAATGATGTATTTCCTCTGATAAAACTATCTAGTATCTTATTCTAATACAAAGTATATTATTTATTATCCATCCATAAAAATTTGCCACTTAAGAATTTAAATTTATTTTTATGTAGGAATAAATAAGCAGCGGGCCAAATACGCGTTAAGGACGTATTTTCTCTGATAAAATTTGATTATAAAGTATCTTTTTCTAATACAAAGTATATTATTTATTATCCATCCATAAAACATATCGGCTAATGATTTTAAATTTATTTTTAATATTATTGCGTTGATTTATATATTCTACTATTTTCTGTTTGATGGTATTTTTATAGGAACTTAGTTTAAAATATGCATCTATTAAATTATTTAAATGATTTTGAATAAAACCAATATCGTTACAAATGGTTGCAATTCTTAAAATTTGTTCCTTTTGTATGTTCTAAAAATTCTTTTGTAGAATTCGTACTGAAGTAGTGTTTTATATCAGTATTAATTTCGATTATCCTGCAATAATTTTCAAAGTGTGCTTTAGTTACTTTAAGTATTTTATTCATATAAACATAAAGGGGTTTTAATGTACATTTAAAGCATTACATATGAACCAAGGCTTATGAACCAGATTGGGAAAATACGTTAAAAATTATGACTTAAAAGTTACATGTACTCAACCATATTGGAAAAATAAGTAAGTACTAATGATTTCAATTTTAGATCTTTTAAATGTAACAGAAAAATTGTATAGTTTTGTGATGTTATAAATAATAATTGTATTGTAAGTAATACGACAAACAAATGTTTTTCATTAAATATTAATAATAATTGAAACTGCAATACCGCAGGTGTAGTGTATCTAATACAATGTACATGTGGATTGCAATATATAGGAAAAACATATCAAATGTTAAAAACTAGGTTTAGGCAACACAAAATATACAGCACAATCGTCAATATTATAATATAGTTTAATCAATATTATCTTTATTTTAAAAGTTATTCCTTTTGTCTGTTCTAAAAATTCTTTTGTAGAATTAATACTGAAATAGTGTTTTATACCAATATTAATTTCGATTACCTTACAATATTTTTTGAAGTGTGTTTTAATTACTTTAAGTATTTTATTCATATAGACAGAAAGTGGTTTTAATGTACAGTTAAACGAACTACATATGAACCAAGATTTTGTTGGATTTTTATGTAATTTTAGATTCTAATATAATATAGGTATATTTTTATTATCTAATTCAATTTCTATTCCTTTTTTATCCATTATAGAACAATGACTTGTTATAATTGTTTCTAAATTTAAACCACTACATTCATATGTTGTGTTTATATTAAAGTCATTATAATTAAATTCTTTTATCATTAAAAGAATCAAACTTTTTAAAAAAAGTTTGAGATATGATACCATACAATTTCAGTTCCGCTCGCTTCGCTCGCGGAAAGTCTTGTCCACCAAGATTGTAAAACAATCAAACTACAATCTTCGACGACAACCAACGACAACCTTCGACGACAACTAACGACAACCATCCGTTTGACAATTATCGACAACCATCGACGACATCCGCTCGCTACTTACAACTAACGACTACTTACAACTAACGACTTGCAGACTAACGGAGTTTAAATATTCTTGATTATAACTAACTAATTAACATTTTATTATGGCAAAGAGAAAGCTAACTAAAAATGTCGGCCAGCAACTCAAGTCCGTCAAGGAAGCTTACATCGAAAAGCAAATTGGATGTGACAACAAGAACTGCAATGTTTGAACTCACGTTGCCATTCCTTTCACTGACGAGGACAACGTTTCAAATCGGAATTTCCTCTGCGGCTTCTGTTGTGCTGCCCTCGTAGTTAAGCTAATGAAGAATGACCACTCAAACGGTGGAAACGTTCTGAACGCTAACAAAACATTTGTGCTCAATAAATAAACTTGATGATATCTATCAGTCGACTCAGACCGCTGTTATACATGGAACATCAACAAACGACAACATATCTTCCAATCTATCGTCGTCATCCGTTTGCTTACTAACTCCTTCGTCATCTATGAAACCCGTTCTTGAAACTTCTCTCACACACACTCCTCCTTTAACTACGGATAAAACTTCCCTTAATCTTCATCTTCCTAACAATGCAAACAGTAAAGGCCTTCATCTCGTACCTCATCTTTCCTATTCATCCCCACATCTGAATACATCTCATACTTCTTTCTTCTCTTCACGTACTCCTTACTCTACCTCTACCGTATCACTTCTCAATAATTTACATCCTTCTGCCAAAATTATTTCCAGTAACATCTCCGTTCAACCAAATCAACAATCCACTTCTGTCACACATGCTCCAACCGTATCACCTATCAATAATTTACATCCTTCCGTCAAAATTATCTCCAGTAACATCTCCGATCAACTGATTTAACACTCCACTCCTGTCGCACATGCTCTAAACTATCTTAAATATTCACTTAGCACCCCTGTCATTCCCACGTTTATCTGCTCTTCCGCCTCTACTACTACAAGGTCAGTCCGTCCACCACTACGTAATCGTTTTCCTTCGCGTGATCGATGCATTATCATATCTAATTTAAAAGGTTTCCGAATCTGCTTCTCCTCAATGTCGCCTCGATGATGATGTATCTGCTTTCAGGTCTATCCTAGCAACCATTCTTCCTGATAATAATCCATCCCTCTTCAATAATATCGCTCCTGTATCTTTGATCCGTTTAAACAAATCCACTAAATCCAATCATCTCAGTCCTCCACTCCTAAAAATCGTTTTCCGACATAGTTCACATGCATCCTTGGTACTTTCCCAACGTTTTAAACTTCTTACCACTTCGTCTACTAGTCGTATCTTTTCTGACCGCTCCCCTTCTGATATTGCCTAGCTCAATTTAGCTCGCATTGAGAAACATCGACGTGAAACAAACGGCGAGTCATCCTTATCTATACGTCAAATCAATGGAAATTTTCACGTTGTACACACAAGGCCAAAAATTCGATGGCGTCCCATCTCTCCCCCTTGTCTTCTTCGCTAGTCGATCTCGCTACTAAGCATACTTTTCGTCTTAGTCTATTCAACACTCGCTCCATTCTTCATAAAGCTGATATGCTCCTTGATATCTTCGATCAATTATCTATCGATATTCTCTGCATTACCGAATCCTGGCATTGTGACTCCGACGATCCTGCTATTCGTCGTCTATGTCGCTCTTGTTGTTCTCTAGTTGAATCCGCTCGTCCAATTGCCTCTCATACATCTACTGCTATGAACCATAGCGGTATAGTTGCCATTGCTCGTCACCCAATGTCTTTACGTAAAATTAACATTAACATCCGTTACACCTCGTTCGAATTACTCATATGCAGATTATCAACTCCTTTCCCTCTGGAACTTGTGATTGTATACCGTCCAGGTTTAGTTGCCCCCCCCACGTATCTTCTTTAACGACCTTGCAGATCTTATGTTTCACTGTTCATTGTCTTATACTCCTTCTTTTGTTCTCGGTGACTTTAACATTCGTCTTGATCGCCCGGCTGACTCTGACTCTATCACTTTAACTAATCGTTTTTCTGATTTTAACTATAAATTACTTTCAACAAGCTCAACTCATACTCTCGGCGGTGCTCTCGACATCATTGCTGTCCCTATATGCTTCAATGACTATACTTCCTAGTCAATTACTGATCCCGGTTTGTCCGATCATTTCCTTGTCACTTTTACTCTTACTCGTCCCCATCCTCCTTCTCCGCCTGCACCAATATCCACACCAAGTCGACTCTGGAAACTTCTCGATATCCTTATTCTCTGCACAGCCTTACTCAATTCTTCACTCTTTTCACTTCCTCTTAACACTCTCTCCCGATGATCTCTGCATTCTGTTTGATTCTGAACTTATGTTTATCATCAATAAACTTCTGCCTAGTCGACTCCGACGCTCTCGCGCTTGCGCCATGCTCCCTGGTTCGATTCTGACTGTAGTCTTTCTAAGCGTCGACTCTGTCACTCTTTTCGTGTTAAAATAAACCGTCACTCTTTACGTGTTAAACGTTCTCCCAACTCACTCCCTCCAAATTTCCGTGATTCCTACTTTTTTCTACGCCGTTCACATCATATTCTTATACGTACTAAACGTACTATCTTTTGGCGAAATCAACTCGAGTCATCTTCCAACTCTAAATCTCATTGGAAAATCTTAAACTCAATTATTTCACGATCATCTACTTCTTGTAATATAAATCCTGATGAATTTTCTTCTTATATACAAACTAAGCTATCTACTTTACTTTCCTTACTACCCGTAGCCCCCTTGTACCCACTCTTCTCTTTAAATACTTCCCTCCCAGAACTAATCCACCTTCTTCCCGTTTCGTCTGATGAAGTTTCTTCGGTTCTGCTGTCATTACCTAATAAAACCTCTCCTCCTGACCCAATTCCCACTCACTTGCTTAAAAATATCTGCTCCTCTATCTCACCCTTCCTAACCACATTGTTCAACTCGTCCATCCGTAGCCGTACATTTCCTTCCATCTGGAAATGCGCCACTGTTCGTCCTCTCATCAAAAAGCAATCTCTCGACTCCTCACTACCATCTTCGTACCGTCCAATCTCACTTCTCCCAACCCTCTCTAAACTCTTTGAGCGTATCGTTCTCAAGCAAGTTAATACATATCTCTTTTCCTCTAACTTGTTTCCTCCCTTCCAAGCCGCTTTTCGCTCTAATCACTCTACTGAAATTGCATGTCTTAAAGTTTATAATGACTTACTCATCTCGTGCGATCATAAATTATGTAGTGTCATAGTTTCTCTTGATCTATCGTCTGCTTTTGACACCGTCGATCACTCGATTCTTCTACATCGCCTTCGCCATGATTATGGCTTCTCTTTACCCACTGTATCATGGTTTTCTTCCTATCTATCAAATCGTACATTTCGCGTCTATTCTAACTCTTCTCTCTTATCCTTCATCCATCCCGACCGGTGTTCCCCAAGGCTCCGTATTAGGCCCTATGCTTTTCTCTCTTCTTCTCGGTGACCTGTCTGCGATTTTTCATAAATTTAACTTCCATGCTATGCAATATGCTGATGACATTCTCATCTATGCTCACGCACCTGCTTATCGTCTTCATGATCTTAGTGTTTCTGCTTTCGACTGTCTTGTCTCAATTTCCAATCATCTTTCTTCCCTTCGCCTTTCTCTGAATCCTGATAAATCTAAAATTATGTGGATCCTACCTCGAAGCTTCGGCGTAGAACCTCCTTCCGTATCATTAAATTCTTCAATTCTTCCTATCGTTGATAATCTCGTTTTCCTAGGCTTTCATTTCGACAACGGACTTTCACTTAAACCTTTCGTTAGTGATAAAGTACTCTCATCTACCTTGATACTCCGCAATCTCCGTCAAGTTCGTAGATTGATCGATTTCCCTTCTTGTATGACTCTAATATCTTCTCTTCTTTTCTCAAGACTTGATTACTGTCTTAGTATATTTTCCAACTCACCTAAATCCACTCTTCTTCCTTTACAACGCATCATCAACGCTGCCGTCCGAGTTCTCCTCCGTCTTCGTCGTTTTGATCATACATCCCACTATCTTGTTTCTCTTGATTGGCCTACCATTTATTGTCGTGTTCAAATTCGTCTTCTTATCATTGCTTTTCGCCTTATAACTTCTCATACCCCTTCATTTCTCAACCTTCCTTTTCTCGACAATTCTCGTACTGTGTATTGTGCTCTGCGTTCCCATAATTCCCTTCTTTTACATGTCCCAATCTACTCTACCTCTTTTGGCTTCCGCTCCTTCGTTGTGGCTGCTCCTCTCTTGTGGAATCAACTGCCTATTCATATCCGCCAATCAACATCTATGCCGTGCTTCAAACGCCAAATCCAATTTCATTTGATATCATATCTTCGGCATTTACTTTAAAAGAATTAACTTTTGCTATCCACCATTTTCCACTGAGTTTTGCTCCTGATGTAACTAACTCTACTGCTGTCGAGAACGTATGGCGTCGTTTCATTTTTGTGAATGGCTTAATAGGCTCTTTCGGTGCTCTATCATAACGTAAAGAGTGTTTGTCATTTAGAGATTCGGTTTTTCTTGGATTTGGTTTATATCGAACTTTGCTTTTATCACTTTCTTCTTTCCGTGAAGCGAAATACGTTGAATTCGGTTTCCGCTTAAGGTTCACTCGATTCTTCATAAGATTTGTTTGTTGATTTTGTAATGAAAATGATCGATTTGCTTCAACTTGATTCTTAACACATAACGATAAATGGGAATAATTGCGGTCAACCTCTCCACAAAGGAAACTTAGTTGCTGTTCTTGCCAATAACGGTTGGTAACTGATTCTTTGTTATTTACAGTGACAGACATGTTTTGTATAGGCAATGTCGTTTATTTTTCTTCTAAATTATAAACGATTGTTTTAAATTCTGATAAAAAGTTTAAATGAGTATAATTCACAATTAATAAAAAAAAACAATTTAATTTAATTAATTTATCGTAGATCATTAATTATAATTACTGATCATAGATAATAATATTTAGTTTGATTTTAAATTTATTCCTTATCGCCTATACTTTACACATGCCAGAAAATATCCGGGCTAGTGATTTAAATCCGGGTTTAGGTAGTGAAAAATTAAGTCGAATAAGCAATTAAATATAGTTTAAAAATAATTAATTAATTAAATTAATAAATTAATTAGTAATTTAATTATTTTCTGCATTTAGGAATTCAATTTATTAATTATTTTGAGTCTATCTGAAAATTTAAAAATAGTAAATATATATATTTATTAAACCTAATTAGAGTTATTATTTAGCTATCAATCATAGTTATATTTAATAACTAAATAATAAAGAAAAATTCAATTATTTGATGATTTTTAGCTGTTACAAAATCTTTATTTTTATCTTTATTTTTCAATACGACATAAGCATTCGTCGTATGGTTTTGATGGCTTTTTGAAGCTAAACATTTTTTGTTCGACATATTTACTACTTCAATTGTAGTAAATAGATTAGTACCCATACTCTAGAATTAATTGAAAATGGTGAATTAAAAAAATTGTAATCAAAAGGGTATAAATATTTATTTTTTTATATAAGTTATTATTATATGTACAATTCTAATGGACACGCATCCGTAGCATTTTCCGCACTGCTGCTTCTATCTCCGCGTAACAGTATTGCCACACATTTTCTTCTGGGGGCACGGATACAGTATGATGCGGCCCGTGCAAGGGCAATGCTAAACCTTGATCGTATTCCGGCTATGACTTATCCATAACTTCTTTTGTGTTTGAGAGAAGTCATTTTCGCTATTGTCTTCAGAAGTATGGAGGTAGTAGGCGCGATTGCTCCGTTAGTTTCGAATATAACTGGGAAGAACGACACATGTTCGATGTCAGTGATCCTTTCCTCGTATTTAGCCTTATTTCTTTGCTCGTGATATTCGAATGTTGATTATACAGACTTTGCGTGGTAGGAGGGAGCATGATTATTGAAAATGGAGACGTCTATAAACGTCCGCTCTAATCTACCACCAAAAAGACCGCTGCGTACTATGTCTGGACATGCTTGTAATACTCGTGTCGTTGTTGTTCTCTGGAAGTGTATGTTGTTTTCGACTTGCTGTAGTTCAGGCTCGACCGCTACACCACCGCAAATATCGTTGAGCGTAGTTGCGAGTATATCCCGTATTTCATTGTGTCGTATTGTCGGTAACGTAACTTTTCTGCACGACAGTGCATGTGACATACATATGGCATCACCGCATTGACATTTGTCGGACATATTGCGGGGTGTCCAATTATACCGCGCAGCCAAAGCATCATGGAATTCTCGTGTGGATAAGTGTAGTCCTAGTTTTGCGATAGGACGTGTATTCAACCAGCTCGTGTTCGATTGACAAGGCAACCTGATCTGAAACCTGTAAAATGATTTGTTCTTTTCTATGAACCGCTTTTCTAACATTTGCATCATGCATGGGTCTCAAAACATTTGTTTGTGCTAACTGCACTATTTCGGGACCACCAGAATCGTCGTACGCTTGGCACAACAATTTCGCGCTTTCAAATTGGGTAAGTGCCTCGATTTGAGGATCTCGAAAGCCCAAACCCCCTAGTTTTGCCGCCAATGCGTATATCGAACGATCAGTAGATGTCGGTTCATGTCCCGTAACTTTAGTGGAAAATGCGCTGAAAATGTAGTCAGTCATGGGCACAAACCACGCGGGGTCACACAGAGTTGTGCGACAGATGTGTGTCCATTTTGCTTGAACAGCATGTACGAAGGCTACATAGCATGAGTGTGAGTCCAGCTCTGAGATAGACATCAAATTTGTAATGAGCTCTTTCCAAGCATCAACTGACACTTTGACAAAGTTCTCGATGAAATTAGTATCACCAACAGGGCTACCCAGTATTTTTAATCCGCATCGGTGTAATTGTACTCCTTCGTTTTGTAGAGTATATGTTTCCAGATCGTGAACGTGATCATGAACTAGTAGTTTGGTCTTGGCCGGATTGACATGATAACCATATTGTGGTCCTATCTTTTTAAGCAGCATCCATACTCTTTGCAGATCAACAAGATTCTTAACAAAATTGCCGTCTTAAGCATACTATCTTTGGATACAGTGAGTATATGCGCCTCAATTCGTTTTATCAGTGCTAGTGATGAAACGGCGAATGCAGCCATATCGAGGGGATCTCCCTGAGTGAACCCCTCACGTGATAAAATCGCATCTCCTTGACATGCCATCACGGCGTTATTGGAGTATGAATTCTCATGAGCGACTTTCAATGCCGGGCATACATAACTGATGTTAGTTAGCATCAGTTTGCGGTTCGCGTGTGAAACGCGTTCGATGCGTCTACTGAAAGAATCGCAAGATTAGTGTCGCTACTTAATTGACGCTGTATCGAGTGATCGGCGAATTCGATTCCACCTCTTTGGCCGGCACAACATTGTAGTTTTCCTGATACAATCTGTAGATTCGACTTTGTAACCTCTATTATTGTCTTGCCAATTGTTCGTCTTACTATATCACCCACTCCAATAGGTCTTACGCCTGGATTTTTATTTAAAGCTATTAGTCGACTCGCTACATAAGCATTTAGTGCCTCCTTTGGGATAACTTCGCTAGCGAGTCTAATAGCAAAATCAGCGACTGCTTCTGCAAGCCTCTCTGAATGCGATCCACACAGGGTGATCATCCGTCTAAATTCGATTGCGGTTATCAACGAGGGCACAGCACTTCCGTTCGATTTTAGGGCCGCTGAGATGATTTTCTTTCCATCAATCACCAAGAAGGCGGTGCTATGGTGCTCAATGACATTTTCGATGCTCTTGCTTAAAAGCGCTTCTTCACTAATTGTACCAGGAGGAGGATGTAGGTCTGTTAACATTTATTTCACAGATCTGCCATATGCCACATCGTCAAGTTTAAGGACCGACTGTTCCGATTCTACTCTTTGTAGTATGTTTATAGCTGCCCTCATGTTTCCCTCTCGCATTTGTCGAGAAAAAGCTCGCTGTGTGTCGTTTTAAGGGTGATTTAAGGATGATGTTCTCATTTGAACAGCCATTGATTGTACTACATGCGCTTCATCCATTAACTCTTTGTATGATTCACCTTCCCATAGGTGTAATCTTCTTTCAAGCGTCTTTCGTATAGGTGAAGTTTTTCTGGTGGGTATGGATTGGAGGATTATCTGGCAGATAACCACTACCTCCTTTAGAGCAATTAATTGTCCTCGTCCAGCATAAGCTATTTCGATATATTTTGATGCTATTAGGTATATTATCCGACGACTAACATTACATAAGGGCAATGAAACCAGGTTTGGCATCCATCTGATTTATGACTGTAGGTTTCTGTGATGAAGTTCACGTAAAAGTTTGAATAATTGTTGCACTTGCCTTGTCCTCCAAACGCATCAATGCTATAATTTGTAGTAAGGGTACCTGTCGTTGATATATCTCGCTCGCTGACCTCCGTTGATGCAATTCCGGTTATATGCAGGTGGGAGCCAATCCGTTCGCTTGCATTTGCTGAGTCTGACAATTGTATGCGTCCACATCTGTTCGTACATCCTAATGCTCTGCAGTTCGTACATTGCCTTTTGGACTTTGCACACTTACAGCCGACGCATTTTTACCTTTGACTATTGCAGCTACAACAAAGTAAAACTGTCGACGGTTTGCCGCGTGGCATTATCCAGTAATCGTATGATAAGGTGTTTTTGATTGACAGGCAATTTCTCGATTGTATGTTATTGTAAGTAGTTATTTATATTGTATGTATATTAGATTGTATATATTAATATAGTAAGTAGTTACTGATCCTAAACTTGTTTTTTTTATATTAATTTTAGTACATAATTAATTTTATTAATTATAATGTAATTATAATTAATAAAAATAAAACCGTCAAGTAAATATAAATATATGGAATAAATATATGTAAATATAAATATATTTTAAAAGTAGGGACATCTATATTTAGATGTTCCAATGGGAGGTAATAGTAGCCCAATTATAGCTGACTTGTTTTTAAGCTTTATAGAATATGAATTTGTTCATAACTCTTTAAAAAATAAATCTAAACAATATAAATATATGAAATAAATGTTTCGATATATTGATGTTATATGTGTATTTAATTCTAGCAATTTTTATTCAATTCGTGAACAAATAAGCAAGAAAGCCTAATTATTAACAAAACCAATATTAATGATAAAGAAGGTGTATATCTAGATATGAAGCATTAAATTAACATTAACTAAAACTATTATTAATTTATATCGTAAAGATGACATATTTAAATTTACAAGAAACATATTTTTGCATGAGCATTTATGCATATAATATAAAATATAATACATTAAATAATGAAATTTTAAGAATTGCAACAATTTGTAATGATATTGGCTTTCTTCAAAATCATTTAAATAATTTAATAGATACATATTTTAAACTAGGTTACTATAAAAATAACATCAAGCAGAAAATAGTAAAATATATAAATCAACACAATAATATTAAAAATAAATTTAAAATTATTAGCGGACAAGTTTTATAGATGAATAATAAACTTTATGCTTTGTATTGTATGAAGTTACTAGGCAATAAAATTTCATCATAGAAAATACTCCATTAGAATGTATTTGGCTCAGCTGCTAGGTTGGGTCTTAGAGTAGGGGCAGAAACCTAATTACATAGCAGTTTCTTCTGATGACCTTATAATCTTTATTACGATACATCGCCTGTTTTTTATTAGTCAATTCATTAAAATTAATTTTTATTTTAAATTTTTATAAAACATTTTGTCATAAACTTATTCTCTAATAAATTTATATAGAAAAATAAAACATCCAATAATATTATGGAAGTCACAATTTATTATAAAAAATTACCTAAATTACAATATTTTTAAAATAAACTTAAATAATTAATAATTCTTCTGTTATTTATAAGATACCATCTCATAATTGTTCCTCTTCTAATATATCGGTCAAACTGGACATGGATTGAAAAAAGGCACTTCACAACATAAATATAACAATAGACGTCGTAATATGATGGATGTTTTAACACATTATGTATAAAATTTAGAGCATAACGTTAATTTTGATAAGGCCTACTCTATTCTATCGTATGAAAGTGATTACCTTTCACGTATTATACTGGAGGCTTGTTTTATAAAAAAAGAATGATGTGATATCTAACAATAAAGCAGATTTTATTTTAAAAATATCACATTATATGTAATTGTTTTATATATTTTATAGTTAATTGAACTTAATTTATTATTTGTTTCAGTTTTATATTGTGGCTTGAATTTCGTCTTTTTTTCTGTTGCTTAAATTTTGTTTTACTTTGTGAAAATATGTTTGTACAATTCATTTGATAGTTTCTTGTACATGTTTTTCTTTGGACTTTTTAATGTTGTACGATAAAACTTTAATATAAGAAACTTTTGAATGTTGTGAAGCAGTAGTTCCTGATGGTGTGCTTTTATTCCTAAGAAAAAATCATGCTCATGCCCTAAAGATCTGCGACCCATTTCGATTCAAAATGCCCTCGTGTTGATTTATAAAACAGCGCTTGCGCGTAAAATCCGCGACCATCTGAGTAGGCGTAATTTGATCCCTCCAGGTTTTCATGGGTTCGTCAAAGTTCGCTCGGTCCATTCAGCAGTTGGTGAAGTGAAGCAGTTTTGTCGGAAGAATATCCATCGTTTAGTTGTCGCTGTTTTCCTTTTCTTTTCTGCTGCATTTGACCGCATCTCCATTCCCTTTGTGAACTCTTCTTTCAGGTCCCGTTCCTCGGGTTGCCAGCGAGAATTGTGAACAGGGTGGAGATTCTGCTGTACACCAAGCGATTTTACTATGAAGACGACCCTGATGCGCGTCAGTTCTAACTTATTACGTGTGTCACAAGGATCACCACTTTCTCCTATCTTATACCTTGCTGCCTCCATTAACCTATTTAAATCATTTAAACGCGAACAACGTCTTGTGGTATAGGCAGATGACATCACATCCTTGTTCTTTGGACACAGGTGCAAAGACGTAGCCTCTGACATCAGCCGGTTATTTTTTAGATTAAAATACCAGCTACCCAAATCCAATCTTATTTTGAACTCCGATAAGTCGCAAGTGGTCGTCTTTCATGGCGCCCCTGCTACAATGCAAAAACTACGAGATAGGCACTATCTGCGCTCTCCTTAATATTTGCCTCTGAACCACTCCCCACCTTCACAAGTCGAGTAAAATACCTGGGGTTCACCGTTACGGTGAACCAGTCGGCGAAAGTGGACCTGCATAGACTCAAACGTATCCTGAAGAAAGCTAGGTGGGCCCTGAAACGGGCTCAACATATGTCATTGAAAAGGAAAACCCAAGTGTGTCTTTGGGGCACTTGGGCTATCTCGGGATTAGTCTTCTTTTCGAGAGGACTTCCTCTAGATCAAAGGCTAACGTTTCTTAAGCTCGTCGTCTCTCGTTTACCTAGCATAGTCCGCTTTGATTGGATTCTTGGGGGGGGGTGAAAGACCCCCAGATGATTCAGTCCGAAGGCGGCGTGTTTAATCGGTTGGGTGGCTCAGATCCCGCTGAACCTGAGGCTGTAAAAGTGGGAATAAGAAGAAGACCAGTGCAATTTGCAGTTTATTGATTTGTCGTACTTACTTGTTTTGTTAATTATGTTATCTAGTTTATTTGATCGGTTGTATTTTTTTAATAAAACCCTTATTTATATAGTTCCTTTAACATACATCGGATGTTAAAAATATTTTGAGTTTCAAGCATGTTCCATCGAATTTTTACGTGAACACAATTTTGTTACATGAATTTTTTATTTCTATTGAATTTTCTTATTCGTTTAAACCAAATTTATTTTTGTTTGAAAACGTTTCCATTTTTATTAGTTGTAGATAGGAAGGTTGGGAGGATTTATTAAATCAAATTTTCACTCGTCACATGCAAGCTTCTTCAAAAAATAAAAAATATCTAAAATTGGAAAAGGAAGAAATCAAAAATTCAACACACTACATGAAATGAAAGGTGTTAGAGCAAACATTAAAACATTGTGTAAGAAACAACAAATGACCACGTCACAAATATAAAACAAGAAATCAAATACCAGATATACCACTTGGGCTGGCATCATATAATTCATTTGGCCCTGAATATTGGAAGTTATCTAATGCTTGGTCTTTGTTTTACAGGGCACACAAATTACGCAGTATAGCTGAGCTAGCTGTACTAAGAAAAAATCTTTCATACAAAGAAGGACAGTACTATAGTGCATGTTGATGCGCTGTAGATATATCAATTGAGCCATTGATAAAAAATAAAAACATGGTGTGTGTAACTATGTATGCAAATCATACTTCTGTAAATTCCAATGCTTGCCTTATTCCCTTCAAAGTCATCGTTGCCTGACCCCAAAAGGCAATGCCTCTTTTATAACATGAAGTTTCTTGTTAAGTCTCCCTACACAAGGCATCGATTCCATCAAAATCAATTGCATGGTAATGGTCGTTCAATGATTATATACTTTTGATAAAGTGTTAGCCATTTTTATATAATGTCGGTGCCCTCCAATACGTGTATCAAGTTGTTCGCCTGTTTGACCTAAATATTTCTGATGACACTCGCCGCAGTGGATAGAATATACACAACCTACATTATTCTTAGGTTTTCGATTAAGAAACCAGAAACACTTATCGAGCATTTCAGGGCCAAATGAATTATATGATGCCAGCTCAAGTGGTATATCTGGTATTTAATTTCTTGTTTTATATTTGTGACGTGGTCATTTGTCGCTTCCTACATACACAATGTTTTAATGTTTTATCTAACCCCTTTCATTTCATGTAGTGTGTTGAATTTTTGATTTCTTCCTTTTCGAATTTTAGATATTTTATATTTTTTGAAGAAGCTTGTATGTGACGAGTGAAAATTTGGTTTAATAAATGCTCCCAACCTTGCTATCTACAACCAAATTTTATTAAGAATAAAAGCAAAAATTCAAATAGAAAATTCTAAATCAAAGTTGGCATTTTATTCAAATTAGTACTTTAAGTTCTAATTGATCAGGTAAATTACATTTAATATTAAATTAAATTTTGTCAAGTTTAATGAAAAAGGTAAATGAGCAAACAAATAGCACAGGAAGTAACACATTAAATGACCAAATGTATAGTGCCTGATTCCTGAAATAGTGCCTGAAAAGTGTTTGTGTATAGTGCCTTTCAGGCACTTATAGTGCCTGAAATGTGTTAATGTTAACACATTAACACATTTCTTGGTAATTTTGGCTGTTTGTATTATATATAATAACAAGAAGTATTTTAAAAGATTCATTTTTATATTATATTTTAAAGACAAATTATTTTTTGATTTTAAAGCTGTTTGTTGCTGAATGTTTTAAGATCATAATCCTTAAGTTCTAGATACATTATTGTATTCACCATGGACTATCTTAAAAGCATTGATCCTAGAAACAGACAAAGATCGTGTCAACATATACGCGACGATCTAAAGCGTTGTCTTCTCGATTCTGATTGCGTGAAATTGGTAAAACAGCTAAATGATAGACCATAATATTTTTAATTTCAATCATTTTATGGTAATAAAATCATAATTATAATCCTTATTCTGATACATCCTTTATTATTTAGTCAATTCATAAAAATTAATTTTCATTTTTTATTTTTATTTTAAATTTTAATTTGATATAAATTATAAAAAATATTGTATAACAATTATCTATTATTTTTATTATTTATTTTTATTATTTTATTAACATTTATCTGAGAGAATTTATTATAAAACCTCTTTTGCCACTGGCAGTGAGGATATTTGTACAAAGCAGAAATTCAAATCAAATCATAGTTTTTTGAGCTGCAATAGAGTTAATGCTCTGAGGTGAATACATTTCTTGTAATGATTTATATTCCTACACGAAAAAATACAGAAGCGGCAAATGCATGTGGAGTCGCGATTGTGGCACTCAGTCTATTTCTACAATAATGATGATGTAGCCCATCCATAGATGCCCGCATAATTACAGCTCTTTTCTGTTTACTGGTCCCGTTCAGCCAAATGCAAGGATAAAGAATTGCTGGCGTGTGCTGGTACTTCTTATTAATTAAGCTTTGCTCCACTGTCCATCTAGACATGTACTCCTCCCATGCAGTGGTAGATGGCAAATCAAACCGTTGCATTAATAATTTAGATAGTGGGCTTTGTTTGGTTGCAGGAAAGCTAAAATAGTCGAGGAAACTTTTATGGAGAGTCCGAAATACTTCTTTAAAAACACCCAACAACTGCGGTCAAACTGACGAAAATTGTTAACTGTCATGTCTATCCAAAACAATTGGATACCGTAACTCATTATGGGTTGAGAATAGAATATCGATGTAACGTTTAGCTGTTTCAAAAGTTGATGAACCCAGAAGACGCACCGAATAAATTATACTAAATACTTTGCAAAGCACGTTCTCAATATGATCGCTAAACGTCCAACGTGATGTTAGCGTTATACCCAAATAGCCAAACTGTGTGACAAATTTGATTGATTCACTTCCATATATTAACTGATCATTTTGACATAATCGTCCTCCTTTGCGAAACTTCATGATTTTAGTTTTCTGACAATTGACTTTAATCAGATTATCGGAACAGTATGTACGTAAATAGTACATGCATGTTTGTAACTCCTTTAAATTGGTGGAAAATACAACTAAGTCAACAGCATAGAGTAAACAGCGAGTTCCCTTATTCAAGATTGCTTGCGGCAAATCAGAGATGAAAATACTAAACAATAGTGAACTAATGGGATCGCCTTGTAATACACCTCAATTTTGATTTATACCGTCGGACTGTCGAACTCCGTCAAAAATATAAATATCATGCTGTGATAACATGTCATTGAGTACATGTTTTATTTCACCTCGCAAATTCAGAAACCTATCGATCTTTCTTAGAATGAGATGTATATATATTGAGTCGAATGCTTTCTGAAAATCGATGAATATTGAGTACAAAGGTATTCCTTGCTGTTTAGCGTTTATAACTGTTTCTCTGAGTATTCGTATTACATGCGTTATCGAAAAATTTACACGAAATCCGTGCTGTTCTATGCGTAAAAAATGTTCAAGATATTGCCCGAGACGACGAGTTATAATCGATGAATAGAGTTTGTACACTTGACTAAGAATTGATATGCCTCGATATGAATTCATGCTATATGGATTACCATTTCATTTATTAAGCAGTTTTAACTGGACTTTTTTCCGTCCCTTTATAAAAGGAGCACCTGCTGTTATTCTATTGAATAATAACAGTCAAAAATCATAAAAAATGTGAAATGACTGTCTTATCTGTTCACATGAAATCATGTCATAACCCAAAGCTTTGCGTGTCTTCATTCCATATAAAGCTGACCTCAATTCTTCTAGCTAAATATACGAGTTTAATATATTTGTCCCCAAGAAATCTTGCACTTGCTATACACGAGATAGTGTTTTGACGTTGTTAATGTTTAATTTATCAGGGGTTGATAGTGCACTGAAAAGGCTTGTGAGATGCGTGACTTACGTCAAAATAGGGATGCTGATAATTTGTTTAGATTTCTTACGGGAAGGATCTATTTTTCATGGCATCATCTTTGCTGTTGACAAAATACGTTCATCTTCCCTAATCTGCCTTTTATGTTTTATTGACTTGATTTTAGATCTCAGCAACCCTTTCAATACATTATACTGATTAATGTATTTCATTCCAAACGATTTTTGTAAGTAGGCTTTCTTTACAATTTTACGCAATTTACAAACTGATGGATCCTGTATGACTGGAATTGACTGGATCATTCTATTTTGTTTACATGCATGAAAACAACACATCTGCTAAATTCCAAAATGCGATCTAACGATTCACAACACAAATCTGTATACACGTTTGTAATCACGCCATGCGTAATAAGATCAAGCTGAAGAATCCTACTCAAACCCAAATTTCCAATGTCATGCAAGTTATCCGTAGGCTGAAACTCAAATTCTACAATAACTTGCTGGTGCTTACGAGACAAGTAGCATGCTGAATCAATGTCTATTTTCGAACAAAGGTGAAATTTGAATAAACTAAGTCTGTCATACTCTGTCCGTTAGAACAAATGCACGTTGCATCACTATGTGACCGTAACAGTAAACCAAACGTGGAGAAGAAATCATGAATTCTAGTCAGTTTATTTGACAAATTATACTTCAACTTGGCGTTAAATTCTCCAAACTATTACTTAATGAGAAAAATCGACACCGTGAAACGCACTACCTAAGTCAACCAATTTATCGAGCGCGGACATTGTGGGCGTAAAATAACAAGCTACGGTGATAACCGGATTTGTCGAAACTACAATATAATTTTGAGTTATATCTTCTATCAACTGTGAAAAAACGTTTATTAGGACCGCAAGGGATACCTCCTATTGGCCTACCACGACTCATGACAGATGGCAAGGATTGAATGGAGTAAAATGATGGTAGTGATGATTTATTGCAGACAGAAAATGTCTCTAGCAATACGAGAATATCAAAATCGTTCAAATAAGAAACTATACCTGCGTTAATGAGATGGTGTAAACCCTCTACATTGTAAAACAACAGCCTTATCTGCTCTACAGGACTATGATCTAAGAGATACCTTTCTACCTGATCAGTAATCTTGGTTTGTCATCTATCACGGGACTGAACGTGAGTCTCAACTTCTAATTTTCGCGTTTCATCAAGGCTAGACATAACCTGCTTTACGAATGAAATTGTCTTGCTTGTTATTAAAACCGCTGAGCGAGAAGAACACCGTTTCTGTCGACGAGTGTCCGAAAAGATCAACAATGGGGACGTAACCGGGGCAATTTGCTTGATTAGCTATTAGCTATTAGCTCTGTCAATTAGCTCTACACTCCAGAAGAACAGCTTTTTAACATTACGCGTGCGAAGCATCAAAACAGTAAAACGTCATCCCACTCAACGCATTTAGGTGGTGTTGTGGTCGATTTGCCTCCGGTTACCCGACTCCTCATCGTGTCAGCTTTGCGATCCTTACCAAGAGTTTCATTTTCTGGCATCAATGGGTTGAGCGCATTGCACTTACTCGACTTATTTGGACCATTCGTAGGAATAAACGGAAGTCGACTCATCGATGCGCTGACCTATTTTGTAAACTCAGCAGTGGCTGGCAGGTACCACTCTCATTATCCTCGGACTTTTGCGGAGCAAAGCTTTTAGCCCTTAGGAAGCCAGACGGGTGTATTCGACCTATTGTTATCGGGAATACTTTGCGCCGAATAATCGTGAAGGTTGCAAATCGCCGAGTGTCTGATATGTCGTTAGAATTCTTAATACCTCGCCAATTTGGAGACGGTGTAAAAAGAGGAGCGGAAGCCATCATCCATGCAACGCGTAATTTTTTGCGCAACGATCTGACACCGAGATCCGCTCTTGTGAAGATCGATTTTCAGAACGCTTTTAACTGTGTAAGCCGGGATGCGATTTTCGAGATAATTTCTAGACGCTTTCCTGAAATTCTGCCATGGATAAGAACATGCTACGCAAAACTGAGCAATCTTTATTTCGGAAAGTTTGTGGTGCCTTCAGAGCAGGAAGTTCAGCAAGGCGATCCGCTTGGGCCTTTGCTATTTTGTGCTGTTATACATAAGGTGGTCGAATCGATGGTTCCCCCCATTTCAGCGTGGTACTTAGACGACTGTACGATTGGCGTAATAGCACCGAACTGATCTCCGATATTTGTCGCATGGCAGATTTAGGTTATGTCCTCGGTATGGTTTTAAATCCAGACAAATGTGAGGTTATCACAAAGGATTTATCGCTGTTCAAAGCGATCGAGTCTTTTCTCACTGGAGCAAAACTAATCAGCCCATTCGTATCTGAAATGTTTGGAACTCCAGTGGGCAATAATAAATCGGTTGACACACATTTGGAACAAGCAACAATACAGTTAGATCGAACAATCACACGACTTAAGTTGCTGGCTAGACATGATGCTGTCTTCCTGTTACGGAATGCATTCACCCTGCCAAAAGTAACCTACGATGCTCACCATGCTACCAAAGCAACGAAATCCAGAGATACGACGGAATGCTACGGTAAGTTCTGTAAAATACTCTTGATATCCTGCTGAACGACAGCGCGTGGAATCAGGCAACATTAACAGTTAAAATGGGAGGATTGGGAAATCCCATCAATTCAAAATACCGATGGGCCAGCCATCTTGACATCGGTAAGCGGATCTTAGAATCTAGCGGGTTCAATCCTACAAAACGTCCGGCCTGGTTTTATAGCAGATGACGACGCGGCTTGTGTACAAGGATTGCTGGAATGACAAAGCAAATGCGGGACTGATATATTACTGGAAACACTCCTACAGAGACAGTGGACTCAACCATTGCTAAATATACGTCACGAAAGTCTGGTTTTGCGCACAACGGATGAGGTTAGCATAGCACGACTGAAAGCAGTTTTGTCTCGATTTTCAGGAGCATTTCTGCAGGCAATACCGATGACCGCGTTTGGAACTCGACTAAACGACAATAGCATGACAATTGCTGTCGTTTAGCGTTTGGGCCTACCGATCTGTAAACCAAGGTATGCGGTTGTGGATCACGAATCGACTGTTCCTGAAGACATGAATTAGATTGCCCTAGAATACGCGGTCGTTAAACCTGATATGCTGAGGTTAATAACTCTTGGAGCATTTGTTCCTTCGGCCATCAAGTTCTTCCAGGATTTGAGAAAGAGGCTAGGTCGGGTCACTGCATAACAGCACGCAGGTTTATTCCTCATACAGCGTCTAAGCGCTGCGGGTCAAAGGGACAATGCAGCGTGCATGCTGGAGGCGATCATTGTCGCATCCGTTGCCGAGACAGAAGGTAAAGTTCACGATACAGGTGAACAAGGAATGTTGTACGATGATGACCATGGCAGATTAGATGAAGACGTCATGGATAAAGCGGAAGATCTTTTCTTGATGAAATCGACTAAGAATGGCATCGGTGCGTTGTCAGGCTAACGACAGCTGGATGGCAGAGGAAAGAGACGAAAAGGAGAATTTTATCATCGACGGAGCTAGTGAAATTGTCTCAGTTGTAAGTGACGTGCAAGAACAATCACCAGAGGCAATACATAATGACACATACGAGAATGTGGATGTGGAAGCGGATGAAAAGAAGAAAGCAAAAGAAGAAGAATCCGATGATGAAACTACGGTAGAAGACGACGAGAACAATGAGGATACAACAACTGATGATAGTGCAGAGGACGATAAAACCCAGACAGTCGACTCAGTTGAAAATGACGATTTATTTGAAAACATTGTGTTTGTAACTTGCACTACTTTATAAAGTTAAAATGTTAGATATATATTATTATCTAATTATTTATTATTTTATTATTATTTTATTTATCATTATAAATGATTTAATGTATAGTTATTACAGGAACAAAGAACTAGAAATTATCTTTTATTTGATTAAACAAATTCTATATTTCGATATCTCCTGCTATCATCAGGATTACAATAAAATGTTTCACAATTTTTCTCTTTTCTCATATCCGTATTGACCTTTTTAAATATAATTAAAAAGGTCTTTTAATTAAAAGTACATACTATTATAGGAACGAATAAGAAAATATCCTTTATTTGATTAAAATTCTATATTTCGATAGCTCCTGCTATCAGCATCAGGATTACAAAAAAAATGTTTCACAATTTTTTTACGTGTTTCTAACATTTATACAAAAATAAAGCATCAATGTGTCCCGCATTTCTACTTAGAAGAAAAAGAAAATACCGAGAAACAAAACAATCATACACTTCAATTTTACACACATTTTAAAAACAACAAAAAGAAAGAAAAAAAAAACAAAATCATAAAACAAAATAAAATTAAAATCATAAAATAAGTGACAAAAAATACGAATTTAATAATAAAAATAATGTAAAAGTAGAGTAATAAATTATAATTTAATCATAACCAAAACAAAATAATAATACAATTAGAAGAAACAAACGAATTGAAAAAATTAAAATAATGTAATATTGGAATAATTAATTATAATTTAATTTATGGTTGTAATCGGATTTATTATTAACCATTAAATTAGGTTCTTTTTTTAATAAAATACGCTTCTTGAATAATGCGAGATAAGAAGTTACTTTCAAATGATAAAATATATGTATTTTCAAAATCAACGAAATGATTCAAATTCACAAAATGCTGAGCAACAGCACTAGAATTAGTCCCTTAACAGAAAGATACCATTAAGATAAATGGTCTGTTTACGCACATTATAATTATGTTGTTTAATACGCTTAACCAAACCTTGACCCGTTTGACCAACATATACCTGTTCGCATTCTTTACAAGATATTTTATAAACAACGGCATCTTTGTTAAAATCTGGTTTACGCTTAAAAATGTTGTAAAGTTTAGGTAATTTTCTGTTAAAAATGTGCACTTGGTTAATACAGCAGTTAATTTCAATGTTTATTGCTAGCACTTTACGATTTCATAGAACTGATAGTCATTTCTCATACATTAAAGATGGACCTCATTTTTCTCGTTTAATTCGTGGACATAACGCTCTTAAACATTCATTGTTTACAGCTGACATCACCTCCCTCTACACTAACGTTCCGCTGTCTGATGCTATAAACATTGCAGCTGATAAATTAGCACTTAACTTACTTTGTGATATTCTTCTTAATCATGAAGATTGGCATACTCTCCTCATAATGTGTACCAGTCGTTGTAATTTTATTTTTGAATCTGTAATGCGGGATCAGATCAATTGATTGGCAATGGGCAACCCTCTTGTTCCGGTATTGTCCGAATTATACGTGAGGAATTGGGAAAATTCTTTTGTAAATAGTATTGATGGAGTTGTCAAGTAGTTTCGTTATGTTTACGTCGTTTCTTTTCGGTTGCTCAGAATTACGTTACACAGGATTTCCTTACCCATACGCTACATTCTAAGGATTCTCGAATTCAATGTTGCGTTTCTTCTGAATCTAATGTTGGTATACCTTTTCTCTATGTATTGGTTATACGGGTTAATTCTTCTATACTTCAAACATGTGTCTATCAAAAATTTGGTACAGGGCCAGATATTGTGTCGTGGACCTCAAACGTTCCAACTAATTGGCTGATTTCCACTGATATGTCACATTACCTACGTTGCAGGCTTATCTGTTCTAACTATCATTTAATTTGTGAAAGAGATAAGGCTATCAAACATAATTTATTAAAAAGTGGTTTTCCGCTTTGGGCTATTAAGAAAGCTAAATTTAAATCTTTATCGCAAAAAAATAAATTTTTCGATCCTAAAAAAAGAATACATCATATAGGAATACATTTTATTAGTAACAAGTGGAATTCAGTATTTTTTAAGTTTATTAATAATAACATAAAAAATAGTTGTATTAACCAATGCACATTTTTAACAGAAAATTACCTAAACTTGACAACGTTTTTAAGCGTAAACCAGATTTCATCAAAGATGCCATTGTTTATAAAATACCTTGTAAAGAATGCGAACAGGTATATGTTGGTCAAACGGGTAAGGTTTGGTTAAGCGTATTAAACAACATAATTATAATGTACGTAAAGGGATCAATTCGAGTGCTGTTCCTCAGCATTTTGTGAATTTGAATCATTCCGTTGATATTGAAAATGCATCTATTTTATCATTTGAAAGTAACTTCTTATCTCGCATTATTCAAGAAGCGTATTTTATTAAAAAGAACCTAATTTAATGCTTAATAATAAATCCGATTACAACCTTAAATTAAATTATAATTAATTATTCCAATATTACATTATTTTAACTATTTCAATTCGTATGTTTTTTCTAATTGTATTATTATTTTGTTTTGGTTTAGATTAAATTATAATTTATTAGTAACAAGTGGAATTCAGTATTTTTCAAGTTTATTAATAATAACATAAAAAATAGTTGTATTAACCAATGCACATTTTTAACAGAAAATTACCTAAACTTGACAACTTTTTTAAGCGTAAACCAGATTTCATCAAAGATGGCATTGTTTATAAAATACCTTGTAAAGAATGCGAACAGGTATATGTTGGTCAAACGGGTAAGGTTTGGTTAAGCGTATTAAACAACATAATTATAATGTACGTAAAGGGATCAATTCGAGTGCTGTTCCTCAGCATTTTGTGAATTTGAATCATTCCGTTGATATTGAAAATGCATCTATTTTATCATTTGAAAGTAACTTCTTATCTCGCATTATTCAAGAAGCGTATTTTATTAAAAAAGAACCTAATTTAATGCTTAATAATAAATCCGATTACAACCTTAAATTAAATTATAATTAATTATTCCAATATTACATTATTTTAACTATTTCAATTCGTATGTTTTTTCTAATTGTATTATTATTTTGTTTTGGTTTAGATTAAATTATAATTTATTAGTAACAAGTGGAATTCAGTATTTTTCAAGTTTATTAATAATAACATAAAAAATAGTTGTATTAACCAATGCACATTTTTAACAGAAAATTACCTAAACTTGACAACGTTTTTAAGCGTAAACCAGATTTCATCAAAGATGCCATTGTTTATAAAATACCTTGTAAAGAATGCGAACAGGTATATGTTGGTCAAACGGGTAAGGTTTGGTTAAGCGTATTAAACAACATAATTATAATGTACGTAAAGGGATCAATTCGAGTGCTGTTCCTCAGCATTTTGTGAATTTGAATCATTCCGTTGATATTGAAAATGCATCTATTTTATCATTTGAAAGTAACTTCTTATCTCGCATTATTCAAGAAGCGTATTTTATTAAAAAGAACCTAATTTAATGCTTAATAATAAATCCGATTACAACCTTAAATTAAATTATAATTAATTATTCCAATATTACATTATTTTAACTATTTCAATTCGTATGTTTTTTCTAATTGTATTATTATTTTGTTTTGGTTGAGATTAAATTATAATTTATTAGTAACAAGTGGAATTCAGTATTTTTCAAGTTTATTAATAATAACATAAAAAATAGTTGTATTAACCAATGCACATTTTTAACAGAAAATTACCTAAACTTGACAACTTTTTTAAGCGTAAACCAGATTTCATCAAAGATGGCATTGTTTATAAAATACCTTGTAAAGAATGCGAACAGGTATATGTTGGTCAAACGGGTAAGGTTTGGTTAAGCGTATTAAACAACATAATTATAATGTACGTAAAGGGACCAATTCTAGTGCTGTTGATCAGCATTTTGTGAGTTTGAATCATTTCGTTGATTTTGAAAATGCATCTATTTTATCATTTGAAAGTAACTTCTTATCTCGCATTATTCAAGAAGTGTATTTTATTAAAAAAGAACCTAATTTAATGCTTAATAATAAATTTTTATTATTAAATTCGTATTTTTTGTCACTTATTTTATGATTTTAATTTTATTTTGTTTTATGATTTTGTTTTTTTTTTCTTTCTTTTTGTTGTTTTTAAAATGTGTGTAAAATTGAAGTGTATGATTGTTTTGTTTCTCGGTATTTTCTTTTTCTTTTAAGTAGAAATTATTTTTGTATAAATGTTAGAAACACGGAGTAAACAAATTGTGAAACATTTTATTGTAATCCTGATGATGATAGCAGGAGCTATCGAAGTATAGAATTGGTTTAATCAAATAAAGGATAATTTCTGCTTCTTTGTTCCTGTAATAACTATATATTTGAAATGGAAGAAGATTATGGGTTTAGTATTTATTATCAAATAATATAATATTCGTAGACTCAGTTACCTGATCTGATAGTTTATAATATTGAGAATTTTATTATCAATCTATTCAAGGGCTATAAAGGTTATAAAAAATTTTATAATTTTTTTCAAAAATAAATAATATTATAGATAAAATATTATAAATAAATAATATATAGTATAGTACAATTATTAATTTTAATATTTAATTATTAAATTTTGATTTAGCATTATTATGTTTTGTTTAGTTTATAATTATATTAAATACGTAGACTCAGTTAGCTGATTTAATTTATTGTTTTATAGTTAGTAAAATAAATAATATTTTATTAATATATTATAGTATATTATAATATAGCTCAAGTTACAAAATATATTTATATCCTTATTCCCAATATAATATAGTGACTGGTAAATACTTAATACACCCATTAAATTTAAAGTGTAAATGCTTCTGTTACCAGGAATTTTCAACTTTAGGGTAGGTCATTTTGCTGTCAATGTCTGAAATTATAATCAATCTCATAACGAGCCTAAAATATTAGTTCTCTTATGCAATGCAATCGTTCAATCAAGTTACCTTAATTTTTAATTAAATTGTGGTAAAACGTTTTACGAAGTTGTGCTACCTTTTCTATATCTTAACACAACAGCTGAACCTAATTCACACATTTGATTTTCGTAATTTTTCGCAATAAAAATTACTTTCTTTAATCTACTGTTTTTACTTTTTATAATTTTCTTATAAATTAAGATTAATAAATGTATTAATAATTTCAACGTAAAAAATCAATACATGAATTTACTGCATTAAATTATTTTTCCCTCTCGAAATATAATTACAATATAAAACTTTATTTGTTTGTAAATGGTAGGTAAGTACAAAAGTTAATTAATATTTATTTTATGTAATATTTAAAAATATAAATTATATATAGTATATATAATATTTATAATATTTAATATTTATTTATTTAATTTATTCAATATATTTTTTTTTCATAAAAGAAAAAGAGAAATATTAAAAAATATTAAATATAAAAAATATAATATTTTAATATTAAATATAAAAACGAGAACTCAATTTTTTTATTAATTAAACAGTTTCAATTAAACAGTTTAATTACTTAGACGATTTCCTGCTTGTTCAAGCTCGTAATAACGTTTAGCATGAAAAGTTGCCCCGTGAATGTCTGACAAATCCGGAGATGCATGAATTCGTACCACTTGCATGTCATCAGCTTTTACATGCATTTATAATGTGTAAGCGTTCAATTGTGAGTATATTTTTTAGTTGATAAATTTTACAGAGTTCTAGTTTCAGTTGTAATTCAGATCAAAGCTTAACGTTTTTATTATAAACTCTAAATATGACATTTTTTATTTTTGTTATTCAAAAGTATTGGCTTTGTAACTTGTATTAGCCCGTTATTATATATTAGCAAAATATTTAGTGCAAATATCATATTGACTAAAGATACCTTATAAAGGATTCTTTATGTATTTAGTAAAGCAACGTTCCCCAAACGTTTTTAAAATTACTAACAAACTGATGTTAGCATAACGTGAGCTTAAAGTGCAATTACAAACTGTGTTTGGTCTGTCTACTCTTTACACAAACAGCGTGAGTCGAGCTTTCAGCCTAAGCGGCTTTTTAAGCCTTTGCGGTTTACGGCTACACTGTCGGCTTTTACGTGCAAGTGACATTGATATTTTGATATTTTGCTAACCTCTGTTAGCAAATACTATATATATTTGAAGAGCCTAAGTCTGACTTAATATACTATTACCGTGTTTCACCGAATATATGCATATCCGTTATAAACCCTAGTATGTTTGCGGCATCATGGATTTTATTATAAGACCTCCCCGAAATTAAGACAAAGTAAAATAATAAAATGGTTTTTTTGTTAATGAGAATATTTCTTACCTATAAATTAAAGTTCGAATAGTAAGAGCCGTTCAGTCGAATACAAGAAAGAAATAGTTGAGTAGTCACAACTATTTCTTATTTTGCAAAAGCAAAAATCAGTATATAATGTGTGAAAAGTGTTTGATCGAAAACGAAATGTCTGGAGCACATAAGACATAATTAAAAAGTGAATTGATTTAATGATTTTGAGGTAATCAACTAGGCTTTTTAGTTTGGGATTCTGCAAGTACACATAGAGCAAAGGATTTAAACATATTTATCACAGAAATAAATATATATACACTTTAAATTGTATTTTATAATGCAATAAAATTGTGTTCCACCGTGCTCTGTTTGATCACTGGGCTAAATCCAATTTATACAAATTATGCCCAGGGAAATCATTGCATGGCAAATCTATCTTAGTGCGTGTGTCCACAGGTTCGCTGCTATAAAATATGTGTAATTTACTACCAACGGACTTACACTCTACGTAATTATTAAATCGAAATGAATATTTTGAATTGAATTGACATTAAATGGGTAAATTTTTGTTCTTGTCAGCTATTTTCATTTAATTCTTTTGTTGAATTCGAAACACTCAAAACTGTTGTCTGACTTGAATATTTACATTTTCATCTCATAGCTTACTTAAATGCTTTCATTTAACAAGTTTTAACGGCTTGTAAGATTGCCATTCTGATATCAAGATCTCTCTAGTTGTAAAGAAATTTATTCCCAAGAAATTTATATTTCGCTAATATTAAATTGACATCGTTAGAATGTTAATTTTTTATTATTTGATATTAACGAGATATTAACGAGATATTAACGAGATACATATTCTTTATGTGAATCTATTTTATTAAAAAATGATACTCTTTTATAAATTGTAACTTATTTAATTCGATTTCAAATTGCGCAGATCTAAATTAAGTGAGGAAAGACTTTATTCCAACAACATGTAGTTGTGGAAAAGGCCATTAAGCTTCGAAAGATGAATTAATTTGTCTAATTTGATTGATGTCACAAGCTAGGAGCACCTAATCAGCAACTATCGAGTATCTTAGAGAAGATATCCCTAATAACGACTTAGTTTACTTCAATGCATTTCGATTTTTCTTAAATACATTTCAATTATAAATTAAATATTCAAAATTAATTCGAATTTAATTAATTTCAATTAATGTATTCAAATCTTCCGAAGGATTAATTTCTTAAATAATATATTTTCTACTTTCGATTCGAATATTGTCAAATACTGTTTTTACCAATTAATTGAACATTTGTCATATTTATCCTGAAAGTACTATGAATTACTATTTTTATTAAATACCTATGAAAATATCAAATTAAAATATAATATATATATTTCATGGATCGCTCATAACACAACTTTTTATTTTTTCCAGGTTGATATGCGTAGCAGATTTCGCGGGAGACCAGGAGAAGTTTACGAGGATTGACGAAATTTCTCTAGTTGAATTATCAATTTCTGGCATCGATAATGCATGTATATTCGATAATCAGCTTTTTTAACCAAGAATGCTAACGATTACATTACAATTCAGTTGATCAAAACGTTTTCATCAATTGATATAATATTGTCATTCTGTTAAAATTTGATATAGGGAACAAAATAAATCATTTTATAAAAAGGCTAATTACTAATTGTTTGATGAAATCCTTAAAGATTTATTAAATTAACTAAATAAATTTAAAATTTAAAACTTAAATAATTTTTGGCTTTCTTGAATTAGGCAATTTGGATTTTCTGTTAGAATAAATATTCTGTTAGAAATCTATCGGTTATTAAAATAGAATTTATATATTGTTCAAGCATTACTTTTAAATGGCAAGGACGAAAAAACATAAATTAATCAGAAAATATAATGACTTGATCTTAATTCTTCAAAATCATTTTTAAAGTCTAAACGTTTAGAATTCAACAGTATAAATTATTATTTTTAATTTATGTTAACATTTAATATGAATATTTTCTAAAATAATTGATTTGTTCTTATTTAAAATATATTAAATCAATTATAGTAATAACAAGAATTTGAACCTTAATTTATAAATTGATTAAAATAAATAATTGTATGGTATTGAAAGAATTAGTATTGAAATATTTGTTTTAATTTAATATACTATCAAAAATGATTAAAATGATTTAATTGTTAAATAATTAATATTTTTAAAAGTCACTGGGTAAAAGTCACTTAAATTATTAGTTTTCTCGTGTGGGAAAATTAAATGTGGGCAAAATTCTTTTTAAAACTAAAATTACCGAATATTTAATAGCTCTTTGCAAGATTGTTGGCAAAATTAAAATCGGCAATTAACATCTTTGAAATGACACTGAATGGTATTTTCACAAAACTTATCGTGGTAATTAAATAAAATTATTATATTTTATACAAAATAAATATAAATTTATATTATTTTATATCCAACTATATTAAATATAATAATAAAATAGTAATTTATTAAAGAGTAATTAAAGATTCAAATAAGAATTGTTCAAAATAAGAATAAGATAAGAATAAGATAATATAATTAGATCTTTTAAATGTAACAGAAAAAATTGTATAGTTTGTGATGTTATAAATAATAATTGTATTGTAAGTAATATGACAAACAAATGCTTTTCATTAAATATTGATAATAATTGTAACTGCAATAGCGCATGTATAGTGTATCTTATACAATGTACATGTTGATTGCAATATATTGGAAAAACATATCAAATGTTATAAACTAGGTTTAGGCAACACATATATAATATACAGCATAATAGTCAAACTATATTTCATAAACAAATGAGATTAATATGACATGATATAGGATACTGTAAATTTTTTATTTTAGAACATATTATCGAAGAAAACATTTCAATATTAAATCAAAAACTATTAGAAAAAGAAGATTTTTGGATTAAAACGCTTAATTCCATGTACCCATTAGGATTGAATGACGTGGTACAAGGAATTGGCAGAAGTAGTATAATACATAATAAACAACTCTATTATAATAATCCGGTTAAACGCAAACCAAGAAGTCATGGTGATAAAAGGAACAAAAAAATAGATTTAAAAATATTAAAAAAGATATGTATATAAATAAACAATTAGAAATATTAAAACAACTTTTAAGAGATAATAAAGTAAAGGATCTTTATGTAAATATAAGCAATGTTTCTAAAGATATCATATGTTCAATAAATCAGAAATTAATTAACAAATATGATAGGTTGAGTTGTATAATAGACAGTTATTGTAATATAAAATACTATAATCGGATTGTTAACAATAACAAGAAAAAATATATACTAACCATACACTTCATTAATAAATGTATATATAACATATTAGCATCAGATATAAGTAAATAGATTCCTAAAATAAGGTATAAGCTATTACCGTCATTAGGACGAATAATTTTTAATTATAATAAAGAATTGAAATCAATATGTTACGATGATATTAGAAGCATTATAGAAACATAATGCAATTACAGAAGCCTTGATTTTGATAAAACAAATGAAAATATATGTACCCGTAATATAGATTTAATTAAAAATCGTGGATTAAAATCAAAAGGGTATAAATATAGATTAAATAATATAATAAAATAAAATTTACAATTTGCTATATAAAAATAAATTATTTCTTTAGTAAGAATTTATTAAAACCTTACTAAATTAAAGGATATATTTGATAAAATTAAAAATAAAATGAAAATAACAAACAATTATAAAAGGAAAGATAAAATTAATAAGGATATGTATTTAGAACTTACTAAATTAAAGGATAACTATATAATAACAACTATTGATAAAACAAATGAACGTAAATGTTACCATAATCTAGAATTAGTTGAAAATGTTGAATTAAGGAACATGCTATCAAAAGGGTATAAATACAAAAGGATTAACATTTCGTTATATAATGCCTTAAATGCTTACTTTGATAAGTTGATTAATAGTAAAAGCTTAAATACATCAAAAATAAACATTTGGAGAGAAAGTGAAAATTACAAACAAATATAAAAGGAAAGATCAAATTAATAAAGACAAATATTGATAAAGCTAGTGATAACTCTGTCTTCTATTTATTTAGTAAGTTCAAATATTATTTGGTAATGATGTTATTTGGTAAGTATATACTTATTGGTAAGTTCTACCAATATTTGGTAAGTTTTTAATACATTTATTATATGGTTTTAAATATTGTTTAATTTTAAATTTAATTAAAAAATCGTCTTTAAATTAACAAACAATTATAAAAGGAAAGATAAAATTAATAAAGATATGTATACAGAACTTACTAGATTGAAAGATATCTATATAATAACAACTATAAAGCTAGTAATAACTTTGTCTTCATATGCAAAAAGCTTTATTATGATATACTGATGAAAGAAGTTAATTCTAATGATTTAAATGTAAATCCAACATATGAACGTAGTGATTTAAGTTTAGAAACAATTATTACAAGTCACTGTTCTATAATGGATAAAAAGGGTATAAAGGTTGAATCAGATAATAAAAATTAGAATCCAAAATTACATAAAAATCCAATATAACCTAGGTTCATATGTATTGCGTTTAAATGTACATTAAAACCACTTTCTGTCTATATGAATAAAATACTTAAAGCAATTAAAGCACACTTTAAAAAATATCGCAAGGTAATCGAAATATTGTAAATATTTAATATTGTAAATCTGATTCAAGCATTAAAAGTTTTCGCTTTAAATGCAAGCAAGTGGAAAATTTCCACTTTTAACAAGTGGAAATATTTTTTTATTATTAATATTATATTATTAACTAGAAGTTAATGTGTTTAATCCATCCTTAATTTAAAGTCCGTACGGACACTAGCGATTTAAATATTATGTGGATCGCAATTATAATAATTTATAAAATCAATATTTTGCTATTCGAATTTTTTAGGTATGATCATCTGTACCTAACTTTGGCATGTAACATTTAGCCATAACTAAATGATGGAATATTCTTTGTTTATGACATCTTTGAACGAAAACTCAAAACACATACAGATTACAAGTCTTCTATGTCTTAGCTATTTTTAATTGTTCACTCATTTTTATATGTTCACTCGTTATATATACTATTTCAGTATTAATTCCACAAAGGAATTTTTAGAACAGACAAAAGGAATATATTTTCAAAATATAAATACATACGATTTAATACACTTTATACAAATATAGATTTAGCAGATATTAAAGATGAATTAGAAAAATTAATTCATCTTATATTCGGCAAAAGATATACATATATATGTTATAATAACTATTAAGAATATTTAACAAAAATTAAACAATCAAAACAGCTTGTTTTGTTGATTGAATAAAAAGGGTATAAAGGTTGAATCAGATTTTAAAATATTACCTATGCTTATATTAAAATCAAAAAAGTAAAGATCAAATTAATACATTAAATAAAGGTTGAATCAGTTCAATATGTTAAAACAAGTGAATATCAGTTATGTGACTCACTTAACCTAATTTAGTAATATAATTTATTATAATTAATAAAACAATTTGAATCTATTGATTAGGTATCAAATTTACATAAAATTGTATATATGACTAAGTTATAGTTAAATATGACCACACAAGAATTTACGACTGTTGTCTTTATTTACAGATCACTCAAACTGAATATGAAATTATAATTCAAGGTTCTATTTGATTGATTAAATAACAAAGAGGTCATAAAATTAAAGAAGAGAGTAATTTTGATATAAATTACATTAAACATTATACAACTATTATTTAATATTTAAAATTACTTAAGTATTTATTTAAATTTAATTTATTTTTAATTTTAATTTATAGAATACGTACACTCAATTAACTGATCTGATTGGCACTATGTTCTATATAATCTACTCTTATTCTACTACAAGGCATATTGCTTATTATCCATAAAAATTCACTTGAAATAAAATAAAAACATAATTTAAGTGAATTGTTTGATTTTGATTTATGGTATATGTATTTTAATATATGATAATCGATATTTTTAATCGATAAAAATGATGATGACTTAAGATTATAGTGCGCTCTATACAAATATAGAATTAGTAGATATTAAAGAACTGTTAGTAAAATTAATTAATCTTATATTCAGAAAAATATACATATATATGCTATAATAACTATAACGCATATCTAACAAAAATTAAACCATCAAGTAAATATAAATATATGGATAAAATTGAATTAATGGAATCCTTTAATATTTTGATAAATCAAAATTATTTAAAAGTAGGGACATCTATGTTTAGGCAAATAAAAGGTGTTCCAATGAGTGGTAATAGTAGCCAATTATAGCTGACTTATATTTAAGCTTTATAGAATATGAATTTGTTCATACCTGTTTAAAAATAAATCTAAATTATATAAAAAATGAAATATATGTTTCGATACATTGATGATAGATGTGTATTTAATTATAATAAGTTTTATTCAATAAGCGAGCAAATTTATCTAGGTAGCCTTATTCTTAATATAACATCGATGATAAAGAAGGTACATATCTAGATATAAACATTAAATTAACATCAATTAAAACTACTTGTAATTTATATCGTAAAGATGACATATTTAAATTTACAAGAAAAATATTTTTGCATGAGCACTCATCCAAAAATACCGTATTTAATATTAAATATAATATATTAATATTATAAAATAAAATATTATATTATATTAATATTATATTATAATATAAAATTTAATGCATTAAATAATGAAATTTTAAAAAATTGCCATAATATGTAATGATATTGACTTTCTTCAATTTCATCAATTTAAACTACTTTTAATTGGCACACATTTTTAACTAGTTTACTATAAAACTATTATTTATTTATTAATACTATTATTAATTTATATCGTAAAGATGACATTTGAATTTACAAGAAACATATTTTTGCATGAGCATTCATGCATACCATATAATATAAAATATAATACATTTAATAATGAAATTTTAAGAATTGCAACAATATGTAATGATATTGGCTTTCTTCAAAATCATTTAAATAATTTAATAGATACATATTTTAAACTAGGTTACTTTAAAAATAACATCAATCAGAAAATAGTAAAATATATAAATCAACACAATAATATGAAAAATAAATTTAAATAACAAAATATTGTATAATATATAAGTGAGAGCATTGTATTTATGAAAGCGGTTGATTTATGAAAACATCAACTTATATTAATTTACTTCAAAATCAACAAAAGGAGGTATATAAAGGAATTGTAGATAAGGAGGTATATACCTCTATATGAAAGGTGTTGCAATGATAGGTAATAGTATCTCTGTTGTAGCTAACTTATTTTTAAGCCTTATATAATATGAATTTGTTAATTACAGTGTAGAAATAAATCTAAATTATATAAAGATATGAAATTTTTGTTTCGATACATTGATGATATATGTTTAATAAGTTAACAAATTTATCCAGGTAACCTTAGTGCTTAGAAAACAAATATTGATGACAAATAAGGAATATATCTAGATATGAACATTATATACATCATATATATAGTTTTATTTAACTCTAGCAATTTTTATACAATAAGCGAAAAATTGATCCATGAAACCTTATTCTTAATAAAACCAATACTAATGATAAAGAAACTATATATCTTGATATGAACATTAAATTTACATAAATTAAAATCACTTTTAATTTATATCGTAAAGATGATATATTTTAATTTACAAGAAAACATTTTTGCATGATCATTCATGCCATATAATATAAAATATAATACATTAAATAATGAAATTTTAAGAATTGCAACAATATGTACTGATATTGGCTTTCTTCAAAATCATTTAAATAATTTAATGGATACATATTTAAACTGGGTTACTAGTAACTAAAATATAAACAATACAAGAAGATATAAACTATATCTCTTCTTTTTCTTTTGCCGTTAATCCTGTATGGAAGCGTGGTCGGTTCTCAATAAACGCGCCCTCCATATCGCACGGTTGTGGGCCAGATTCGGATGCAATCTAGCAGCTTGCAAATCCTTGTTTTCTGTGTCAAGCCATCGCTGCTTTGGTCTACCTTTCGGCTGTTTACCATCTACATGTATGTTCAGACTTGCTTTCACCATGACTCAGTTATCTGATCTGATTGATTAAATAACAAAGAGGTCATAAAATTAAATAAGAGAGTAATTTTGATATAAATTATATTAAATCTTATTTAACAATTATTTCTTATTTGTAATTATTTATAATTATTTAAGTATTTATTATTTAAATTGTATTTATTATTATTTATAATGTATAAAATACGTAGACTTTATATTTATTTCTGAAGAATAAAATACGTAGACTCAGTTATCTGATCTGACTGATTAAATAACAAAGGGATCATACAATTATTTAAATTATTATTAATAATAATTAATAATGATTATTTTGAAAATAATCATTTTTTTAATTTATAAAAAAACGTAGACTTAGTTAACTGATCTGATTGCCACTATGTTCTATATTATCTAGTCTTATTCTACTACAAAGCATATTGCTTATTATCCATAAAAATTCATATTCATTTTAAAATTCATTATAAAATTAATATATTAGCTTTTGTTAAGTTTTATATATTACAAAATAAAAAGCATAATTTAAGTGAATTGTTTGATTTTGATTTATGGTTTATGTTTTTTGATACATGATAATCGATATTTTTAATCGATAAAAATGATGATGACGTAAGATTTTAGTGCGCTCTATACAAATCTAGATTTAGTAGATATTAAAGAACCGTTAGTAAAATTAATTAATCTTATATTTGGAAAAGTATATACATATATATGCTATAATAATTATAACGCCTATCTAACAAAAATAAAACCATCAAATAAATATAAATATATGGATAAAATTGAATTAATAGAATCCTTAAATATTTTAATAAATCAAAATTATATAAAAATAAAGACATCTATATTTATACAAATAAAAAGTGTTCCAATGATAGGTAATAGTAGCTCAATTGTAGCTAATTTATTTTTAAGCTTTATAGAATTTGAATTTGTACATAACTCTGTAAAAACTAAATCTTAACTATATAAATATATGAAATATTTGTTTCGATACATTGATGATATATGTGTATTTAATTCTAATAAATTTTATTCAATTAGTGAACAAATTTATCCAGAAAGCCTTATTCGTCACAAAACCAATATTGATGATAAAGAAGAATTAACATTAACTAAAACTACGATTAATTTATATCGTAAAGATGATATAAATTTACAAGAAACATATATAAAGATATATGAAATATATAAATATAAATATCTTTATATTTTATATAAAGATATGAAATATATGTTTCGATACATTGATGATATATGTTTAATAAGTGAACAAATTTATCAACAAATTTGAAAACAAATATTGATGACAAATAAGGAATATATCTAGATATAAACATTATATATAAATATATATACGCCATATATATATTTATTTAACTCTAGCAAAATTTATACAATAAGCAAACAAATTTATCCATGAAGCCTTATTCTTAATAAGAATTTGTTCATAACTGTGTAAAAACTCAATCTAAACTATATAAATAAAGGAAATATATGTTTCGATGCATTGACGATATATGTGTATTTAATTCTAATAATTCTTA
>WNNJ02001776.1:0-35667 GCA_012934845.2 Pomphorhynchus laevis
CAAGTAGGAAAAGCCGTATACGAATTCCAATCAACCGAAGGCATATTCAAGTCACCAAGTATTAAAACATTGGAGGTACCTTTAGAATAAAGTTCTACTTCCCCAATCAGTTTATCTGTGGCAGCCAAGGGTGAACGATATACTACCTCCAGAACAAGAGGAGCAGTATGCATGAATTTTACCCGACACCACAAACTTTCGACTTTATCAGAAGTGCTAAGAACGGTTACTTTTGCATCGTTGCTCACATAAAGAATAACACCTCCACCTCTTCCACTTTTATGATCACTGCGGAAAACCAGATAACCAGGGATGGAGACTTCATTATCAACAATATCACTATATAGCCATGATTCTGTGATAGCAAGTAACTTAGGGCGAATTAACTGAACTCTATATCTAAGTTCATCTATCTTCGATATAAGACTGCGAACATTACAATGGAGTATTTCACAATGCCCCAACATACCTCTGAGAGTACTCCTATCACCCCTTACACATCCTAATATAGTCTAATATAGTCTAATTTAATATAATCTATTCACGTTCATTGTAGAATGAACATAAATAGATTACCTAGAAAAACGAAATGGGAAAATGATTAAATTTAAAGCAGCATTAAGGCTATTGTGATATCAGTAGATATCGCAATTTGTTTTGGGCAAACGGTAGGCGATAAAACTAAATTCAAATGATGTTTTATCTTCGACGAGAAAACAACATTTATCGATATGGAAATGTCGATAAATGTTCGAGTCGTTGTGACTTTAATTCATATACAACGACAAAATGATTTACCTAAAGCCTCCCAATCAAGTTTGCATTGTTAAAGGTAAATTTGATCAGCAAGGCTTTTGATCGTATACGCAATTTGTATAAATGCCCATAAAATATGACATTAATTTTATTGCAGTGAACTTGATTAAAGTGTTTTGCAGCATGGATCATATTGTGTCCGCGTGGGATCGAGATTGTCTTCATCTCTTAACGTCAAATCTGGTGTACGTCAAGGTTCTGTTCTTGGGTCTCTTCTGTTCAATATTTATCTAAACACATTACTGGCTCAACTAAGCTGCATACATCTAGTTTTTGGTGACGATCTTAAGATGTGGACAAAAGTTGAACAGATTTAGACGTGCATACATTGAAGTTAGATTTAAATGTGATTCGCGGATGATGTTTTCGCACTGGTATTTGTCTAAATCTTGGTATGTTCACTTATGGAATGGTACGTCTATAGTGCACTCTCGGTATATGTTTGGATCCTGTTTGGTTAACTCAGTAAGTATCTTTCGCACGTGATCTAGGTATTGATGTTCAATCATCGTTGAAGACACACATGAACACTGATAGTATATACTCTAAAAACAGACGCCTTCTGCTGAAAAATTCGTTTTGTTTGCTGAATGTTAAGTGTTTCGAACCGTTGTTCAATGCTTTAATAAGACCTCATATAAAATATGGCATTCAGGCCGCTTTTCCGTATACCTAAAGTGAAATTGAGTATCTAGTTAGCATCCTTAGACGCTGCTCTAAGTTATGTACCACACTAGCTCGCATGTCATACGTAGAGCGTCTCGTAGAGTTAGGTATATGTTCTACACGACCTCGCTTACTATATATAAACTTGATTGCTATGTATCAGATTTTCAAGTGTTATGACGAATTCCCTAATGAACGTGTAATTCTTAATAAATGCAGTTGTCAACGTGGTCAGACTTCGTTTCTTAGAACTCAAGATCATGATAAATGTCCGAGTGTGCACATACTGTTGCATCGAGCTCGGAAAGTGTGGAACATGTTACCTGAAAAGTTGATATGCACAAATACGATGAGAGTTCCAAAAATCAGTCCGCAATTGGACTGCTCTTTCTGATCAATACAGCATTCGAAGGACAAATCCAAGAATCTGACCGTTTTTATTTAACTTTATCCTTTTCTTGTGCATTATATGCCGTTCAATTATCGAGGAGCAGGCAAAGCATTCCTTGCTGCGAAAGCCTTGTGTTATAATAATAAATAATATTATTGAAAAGAATCTAAATTTTTTACCGAAACACTGAAATTCTTATAATTTCAGTGTTAAGATTCTTAAGATTTTCTTAATAGAAAAAACAAAGTGCATAACATAAAGTAATATAGAAAATGTCATAAATCAAAGACAACAAACAATCAAATATAGTCTGCAGACCAATAATTACTTTCCGTCTTCCAAACTTTCACGGCCCCAAATCCATTGGGATCTGAGTCCCCAACCAATCCAACACGCCGCTTTCCGACTGAACCACCCATGGTCTTTCACCCCCGGAGAATCCAATCGGCGCGGACGATGATGGGTAAACGAGAGAAGAGGAGCTTAATACACCTTAGCCTTTGATCTGGGGGACGTCCTCTTGAAAAGAAGACTAATCCCGAGATAGCCGAGGTAACCCAAAGGCGTACCTGGATATTCCCATTAATGACAAATGGTGGGCCCGTTTCAGGGCCCATCTAGCTCTCTTCAGGATACGTTTAAGTATATCCAGGTCAACTTTCGCCGACCAGTTCACCGTAACGGTGAACCCCTGATATTTTACTCGACTCGTGAAGACAGGGAGTGGTTCATGGGCAAATATGGAGGAGAGGGCAGAGAGTGCTAATCTCTTGAGCTTTTGCTTTGTTGCAGGGGTGCCATGAAAGACGACCACCTGCGATTTGGCGGAGTTTAAAATAAGATTGAAAGGTGGAAGCTGGTCTTTTAATCTTAAAAAGAAACGGCTGATGTTAGAGACTACGTCCTTGCACCGGTGTCCAGTGAACAGGGATGTGGTGTCAGCGTACACCACTAGACGTTGTTCACGTTTAAATATTTTGAATAGAATGATGGAAGCAGCAAGATATAAGATAGGAGAAAGAGGGGAGCCTAGAGGCACGCTCGTAATAGGGTAGAACTGACGCGCATCAGGGTCGTCTTCATAATAAAAACGCTTGGTGTACAGCAGTATCTCCTTCCTGTTCACTATTCTCGCAGGCAACCCGAGGGACCTGAGAGAAGAGATTACGAAGGGAATGGAGATACGGTCAAATGCAGCAGAGAAGTCCATGAAAACGGCCACTACCAGACGATGGCTATTTTCTTGACAAAACTGCTCCACCTCACCTACTGCTGAATGGACCGAGCGACCTTTGACGAACCCATGAAAATCAGGAGGGATCAAATTACGCTTTAACATATGGTCGCGGATTTTGCGCGCAAGCGCTTTCTCGTAAATCGACACGAGGGCATTTTGTATCGAGATGGGACGCAGGTCTTTAGGACAAGAGCAGGATTTAACCTTAGGGATAAAAACACGTTTACTAATATTGATGCCTGCTACATCGGAAGGGGAGGCTAATAGCATTGTGACGGCCACCTCACTTCCTGTAGTCACCCCAGGTCGGGATTGGTTGAGGTGATTGAGTGGCTCTATAATTGTGATGGGCTAGTGACTCTTCCAAAACTTTATCAAGGCCTATCTTACCTATCCACCCAATGATCTATCCTTCCAACATACAAACTTCTTGAATACCTTCCAAAAAGAAGACTGAGCCGGCTTAAGACGGGCAATACTCGCCTTATCCTTACTCAGCTGGAACCTATACCTAGTGCTCCAGTATTCAGTCGAGAGAGTTTGTCTGGCGATAGCAGAGAGATTAGGGAGGTTTAGTAATTTGGCTAGAACCTTGAGTTTTGTAGGAGTGGGATTGAAAATGCGACCTTTATAGGTAGTCGAAAGAATCCCGGTAGCTTGTGAAAAGAGGTAGGTATTAATTCGGTTAAACTCTCATTTTTTATCAGAGGGAAGCGTTGGATAGCCGCCTGAAAGAAGGCCACTCTGATTGGATCAAAGTGAAACCTCCTTCTCAGCAGCGTGTCCTGCTCTATCCGCCAACGAATGATACCATGAGAGGTGGACAATTGCTGGAGCGACTGCTCCTTACAGACAGGTTTGAGCAACCACCTCGAGTTGAGAAGTAAAATATCGAGGATTGAATTCGTTGATGTGCATTGAAAGGAGGGGGACGGTGGTTTATGAATAAAGTAACCGTTCCTAGCTTTGCGTATCGATGCGTTGATCCAACGACCAGTTCTGTCGTTGAAATCTCCTAGAATCATGTCATAGCCGGCGTCAATAATCCCATCCAGGAGTTCACGGTTCTTGTGAATCTCCCCTGGACGAATGTAGACATTGGCTAGACTGATACGTTTACTGTTTTTAACGAGTGAAACTACCAAACAAGACAGCGCTGGACAGGAGTAATTCAACAGGAAGGAAGACCTTAGGGAGCAATTAACTAAGGTCAAGAGTCCTTGAGATGAAGAGGAGTGAGGTGGGGTTATGTACGGAGTATAGTGGGTATAAATGTGCTTTGGGATGTGTCTAGTAATGTCATAGGGGAGACGGATAGACCGCGTCTCCTGAAGGACTATAACATCTGCGTCTCTACCAGATAAAAGTCTAAGGGCATAAGCACCTCCCGAATTCCACTGAAGAATATTCAGTGAAAAAGCCTCGGATTTACTCACCATGGTGTTAAATTAGTTGGAAGGGGGATACCAACCTAGACAGAATTAGGTGCAAGAGGGTTGCCCCCTTGCCACTAACCCCATCACAGGTCAAATCTTCCAAGGCAATATCTTCATTTCCATGCGAAGTACTCAAGTCTTTTAAAATCTTTCCCACCTTAAGTGGGGGAACCATTCTGGCAGAACCCCCTCTTCTTAGTTCGGGGTTTGTCTTTAGGTCTACTGGAACCTGAGTGACAGTAGGAGTGACCAGAGTGATAAAAAAGGCCTTTAGCTCAGCGATGATTGTGCGTTTTTGATTCGCCAAAAGTGTAAGGATGTCGTTGTTAGACATTCCGACTGGAGCAGTAGCTTCTACATAGGAGTGAGACGGGGTTTTTATAAATCGTTGACGATATTTCTTGAATGAGGCGCACTTGCGCGACCATGCAGGATGATCCCCACGGCAGTTAATGCACGAGGGGGTGCCAGACATTTTTCATTGCAGACTATGTAGTACACTCAGTCGTTCCACATACCCCACATGTTTGGGCATTACTGCATGTAGACCCCCAATGTCCCCAGCAGTGGCATCTTTGACAGTGGGGGAACGTCCATCTGTCTTCCTCAATTATTGTAAATTTTAAGTTAAAACCCATAAAGGGGTTGCCTGAGGAACGGGATAATAGTAGTCCATTATCTAAGTCAGCATTCGCAAACCCAACTAGGAGGGGCTCGCCCTCTTCCCCAGTGGTTGCCTAACTGAGTGCAATTTGAAGCGACTCTTGAGTTTGTTCGAGTCATCCTCGTCTAAGTACAGTGGAAAGTTCGAAATCTTAAGGCTACATTGGAGCGGCTTGATAGTGATCAACCCGTGATCAAGATAATGCTCCTCGAAATAAGCCTTATACTCATCCAATATTGAGGCGTTAGTAAAAGAAATCTTCACTGAGTTGGGATAAACCTTAACAGAGTTAAATATAACTATTTTGTCGTGAAGACTAATAAAATCACGAAGAAACGTTTGGAACAGGTTATGTTTTTCTATAGGTTTCGACGCTTGTATTATGCACAAGTGTGCTAGCTTTGAAATAGGGGGTAATATCCCCTTATCCGAGTCCAGAAAAAAATCACTACTTACTTGAGTCCGTCCTACATTTTGAAGAGAATTGATGACCAGGAACATTCGCTTCTTCCTTGTTTGCTTGAAAATCGTTGCAAAATAACGAGCTTTGAAGCTCCGACATGCATGACATTTTACTCAAAATTCTTATTAGAGAAGAACATTATAATAGTCATATGAGATTGCAAAATAAAAAAAATTTCACGAACAAAGCATGCAGTCGGAGCCTTCAAAGGTTACAATTTCCAATGCAAATTTTCACAATTTCCACGGTGAGAAAATGGTGAGTTTTGATTCTTCTACAACGATTACTCCAACTACTAAGGTCGGTAACGTTTTGTGTTCATCAAATGATGGGGAGGTACTCCCCCCATCCCGAAAATGAAGAACTTAATCATCATTAAACCTATGAAAACTATAGCTAAATATCAATTATACAATACATTTTTACGAGATTTTTCTAACATTTACAAGAACAGAGTTCTTTTCAACAAAGTCAAACTTTTTTCCAGGAGAGATTAAAATCTCCTTTGTATCGTCAGACCTACTAATTACTTATTCTGACTACTTCTCAAAAAATCTCAAAGAAGAAGGGGATAAAATTGTTAAGCCTATTATGGCGTAATTAAAAATAAATAACCTTCCGTGCTCGTTAGAAGACGAAGATAAAATTGTCCTCATAGACAGATTCCAGGTTTCCAATCTACGACAAATACTGGGTAGGGATGGTAACCCTATACAGTAGGTTTCTGTTCCGCCTCTGTCGACAGAGCGGAAGTTCTCTCTAAATCAGCATCAAACCCTTTCATGGGATTTAATCTACACTTTTCGATTGTGGACATCTACGAGTTTACCTAACCCCACTGCAGCCGGTGTCACAAATGGGGATCCGCCAGATGTTCTTCCCTTTCTTCCAACGACTCCTGCAAGGCCCTCCCATCATGTATTAACTAAGAAGGGAGCCATCTGGATTGGCGCAGGTCCTGCCTTGAGTTTAAGGCTTACAAAGCTCAATTTGTTCGGCCGTCCAATACCAAAACATCCACCTTCTATTTAAACATCGCAGGTTCACATCGGATGGACGACTCTGAGATCACTAAATTGGTGGACCTAAAAATAGAAGCCTCACACAAGAAACAGAAAGTTTCATCCTGATGGCCATTAGGGCCGTTAACACGAATCCTGCAGTGCCAGCGTCATCGATTATTCCTGTATCGAAGAAAAAGGGGGGGGCTCGGCCCATCCCGTACCCCAATCAAGATCGGGAAGCTCCTCAAGACCAAAATATGGGGAAATGAAGATATTGCCCAGGGACAAGTACCGACCCCTGAAGAAACTAGTGGTGGGGAGGGGGGTCATCCTCCCTCCACCTAGCTCTGTCTAGGTAGGCATTCCCCCATGCAACTAGCCCATCACAATGCAGAGTACTCGTGAGCCTTTTTCACTGAATATCCTTTAGTGGAATTCGGGAGGTGCTTCTGCCCTTAGACTTTTATCTGGTAGAGAGTCAGATGTGATAGTCCTTCAGGAGACGCAGTCTATCCGTATCCCCCAGGACATTACGCGATTTATTCCAAAGCACATATATTCTCACTATACTCCCCCACCTCATTCCTCTTCATCTCAAGGACTCTTGACCTTAGTTAAATGCTCCCTGAGGTCTTCCTTCCTATTTAATTACTCGTGTCCAGCCATGTCTTGTTTGATAGTTTCACTCTGTCAGAACGGTAAACGCCTCAGACTAGCCAATGTATACATACGTCCAGGGGAGATTCACAAGAACCGTGACATCCCGGATGGCATTATTGATAGCGGCTATGACATGATACTTGAAGACTTCAACGACAGAACTGGTCGCTGGATCAACGCAGCACTTCGCAGAGCTAGGAACGATTATCTTATTCATAAACCACTCTCCCTCACCTTTAATTCAACATCAACAAATTCAATCCTCGACATTTTACTGCTTCACCCGAGGTGGTTGCATAAACCTCTCTGTAAGGAGCAGTCGCGCCAGCAATTGCCCACCTCTCATGACCTAATTCGTTGAAGAATTGAGGAGTATACGTTGCTTAGAGGTGGTTTCACTTAGATCCGGTTAGAGTGGCCCGCTTTCATGCGGCTATTCAACTCTTTCCCCGAATATGAAATGAGAGCCTTACCGAATTTAATACTACCTCTTTTTACAAGCTACCGCGATTTTATCGACTACCTATAAAGGTCGCTTATACAATCCTACTCCGACAAAACTAAAGGTCCTAGCTAAATTACTGAACCTCCCTAATCTCTCTGCTTCAGCCAGACAGACCCTCTCGAATGAATACTGGAGCATTAGATATAGGTTCCAGCTGAGTAGGAATGGGGCGAGTATTGCCCGTCTTAACCCTTCTCAGTCTTCATTTTGGAAGATTTTCAAGAAGGAGAAGTTTGTTTGTTGGAAGGATAAGGCGTTTGGTTGGATCGGTAGTATAGGCCTTGAAAAAGTTTTAGAGGAGTCACTAGCCCTACACCACTATCGAGCCACGCAATCACCTCAACCAATCACGCCTTGGCGTAACTTCAGGAGTAGGGATCTATCTGCCACTGATATTCTCAACTCTTGGGGTCCACTTCCGGGCACCTCCAAATCCGTCGCTCTATTCCGCGACCTATTTCGATTCAAAATGCCCTCTTGTCGATTTACGAAAACGCGCTTGGGCGTAAAATCCGCGACCATCTGAGTAGGCGTAATTTGATCCCTCCAGGTTTTCATGGGTTCGTTAAAGGTCGCTCGGTCCATTCAGCAGTAAGTGAAGTGGAGCAGTTTTGTCGGAAGCATAGCCATCGTTTAGTTGTGGCTGTTTTTCTTGACTTTGCTGCTGCATTTGACCGCATCTCCATTTCCTTTGTAATCTCTTCTCTCAGGTCCATCGGGTTGCCTGCGAGAATTGTTAACACGGTGGAGATACTGCTATACACCAAGCGATTCTATTATGAAGACGACCATTATGTGCGTCAGTTCTACCCTATTATGGGTGTGCCTCAAGGCTCTCCTGTTTTTCTTATCTTATTTCTTGCTGCCGCCATTGTACTCTTTAAAATATTAAAACGCGAACAATTCTAGTGGTATACACTGATGATACCACAGCCCTGTTCTCTGGACGCAGGTGCAAAGACGTAGTCTCTGACATCAGCCGTTTCTTCTTAAGATTAAAGACCAGTTACCCAAATCCAACCTTATTTTAAACTCCTCCGTCAAATCACAGGCGATTGTCTTTCATGGCATCCCTGCTACAAAGCAAAAACTTAAGAGATAAGCACTCTCTGCGCTCTACTCCTTATTTGCGTCTGAACCAATTTCCACCTTCACAAGTCGAGTAAAATACCTGGGGTTCACCGTTTTGGTGAACTGGTCGGCGAAAGCTGACCTGGATATACTTAAACGTATCCTGAAGAAAGCTAGGCGGGCCTTAAAACGGGCTCAGCATCTGTCGTTGAAAGGGAAAACCCAGGTGCGCCTTTGGGGCACCTGAGCTATCTCGGAATTATTCTTTTCTAGAGGACGTCCCCCAGAGCAAAGGCTGTTTCTTAAGCTCATCGTCTCTCGTTTATCCAGCATAGTCTGCGCCGATTGAATTCTTCGGGGGGGTAAAAGACCCCGGGTGGTTCAGTCGGAAGGCGACGTGTTGGATCGGTTGTGGGGCTCAGATTCCCTTGGATTTGATGCAATGAAGAAAGGGAAGACTGTAAGAAAGAAATGAATTATAGTTGAGGTTTATGTCTTTAACTGACACTCTTTAACTGACTGTTATGACTATTTTTGCATTTATGTTTTGTTATTTAATAAAATCTTTATTATTAGATTGCAAAATGAACAAAACAGCAATGTCGGAACTATCAGGGAAAAGCGAAATGAATGCTGATATACCATGTTTTTAGCGACAGACCAAACTTCTAATGCATAGATAATATCAGGTATTCCTAATTATTCAACAAAAAGGGTAATTGATGCCTTATTTTCCGATTCTCAGATGGAACAAGAACTACTTCCCCCGGTCCCAAAACTACAAAATTTGGTTAACATTAAATTTGCGCCTCCATTGGAACGCCAAAACATTTTTAATGCTTATCTAAGACAATTCACTGAACATTTTAAAAATAGAATAATCTTTAGCACGATTCATTACTACGAAGCAGAGGTGAGAATTTCATTCTCTTCCTCTGACCTCGCTGCTTCTTATATTCAGTTTTACAACGAGCATGTGGCACATCTAAGAATTATTACTTATAAGCCAATACAAGCCTCGTTAAAGATTTCCTATGTCCCACCAGTTCTTGAAGCAGCAGACATCCCAGCCGTGGATAATCTCTTTAACGTTACCAACGTTCGTTTCGTTAAGGAAAAAACGGCCTACCAATGCCGATATCATTTTGCTCCTCCCCAATCGATGTGGCTGAGTGTTTATCCAAATCTTTATGCAACCCATTATTGGGACACAATTTGAAATTTACACTAATTGATACGGACAGCCTAACTTACCCTACTGCAACAAATGCCACAAGTGGGGGAATTGAGGGGTCAAGCTGTTAATTACCACAATCTTGTGGAGTCTGCGAATTATCTGACTGTCAGCATGTAAATGGAAAATGCTGAAGCGTCCCTCGCCACAGTGCTCCAACTGTGGTGGAGCACATCCGGCTTGGTCGCGAAAATGTAGTCATTTCAAAAAATACCAACAACTATACTGGTCTGCCCTAGCCAAGACCTCGAGCATCGTGGAGGCGAGCAAAAACCTTCCCGACATTGATATCATTCGCCTGATCGATGTTAAGAATAAGACAACGATGAAAGAAATACAGGGGCTACTTACCAACCTGTTCTCTTCTTTTTTAACCACGCCACAAGCCTCGATAACACCAGTTCCTGTTCCAGAATCGAAGAGGAGAGTGCTTTAATATACAAAATATCTTCCATCAAGTTATCAAAGAAAGATAAAAATGGGAAATGGCGGCCCTTAATGGAAATGAAGATATTGTCCCCGGGGAAACTACCTCATCTGTTGTGGCCAGTAATGGAAAGGGTGACATTCCCGGTACTGGTCCCAACTAGGGGAGCACGTCCCACTCTGGTCTATCATCGCAATGGGAAGTAACCGTGAGCCTTTTTCACTGAATATTCTTTAGTGGAATTCGAGAGGTGTTTCCGCCCTTAGCCTTCTATTGGTAGATATGCAGATGTTATAGTCTTTCAGAAGACGCGGTATATTTGTCTCCCCAGAATATTACTCGGTTTATTCCAAAGCATATATACACAAACTTCACTCTGTATATGACCCAACCTCACTCCTCTTTATCTCAAGGTCTTTTTAACCCTAGTGAAGAGCTCCTTAAGATCATCCCTCTTACTAAACTATTTTTATCCAGCCCTATCTTGTTTAGCGATATCACTTTGTAAAAATGGTAAGCGTAGCAACATGGTTAATGTCTACATCCGGCCAGAAGAAATTCAAAAGAACCGTGACCTCCTGGACCGTGTTTTAGGTAGCGGCTATGACATGTTGCTCGGTGACTTCAACGATAGAACTGGTCATTGGATAAACGCAGCACTCAGCAGAGCCAGGAACGTCTATCTTATTCACAAACTACCGACCTCTTTCTTACATTGCTCAACAACAAACTGACTCCTCGACATATTACTTTTACATAAAATGTGGTTGTTAAAAACCATCTGCATTGAGCAGTCGCGCCAACAGCTGACCACCTCTCATGACCTAATACGCTGACGGCTCGATAAAGATACGCTGCTTAGTAGTTCGCAAGCTACTAGGATCCTTTCGACTACCTATAGAGGTCACATTTACAATCCCACTCCAACAAAATTCAAGATCCTATCAAAATTGTTACAACTTCCCAATCTCTCTGTTTCCTTCAGGCAGATTCTCTCGAATGAATACTTGAGTTCTAGATATTGGCTCTATATTGCTCTGCTTAGTCCTTCTCAGGCTTCCTTCGGGAAGATATTCAGATATTCAAGAAGGAGAAAATTGTCTGCTGGCGAGAGAGGGCATTGGGTTGGATTGGGAGCATATACCTTGATAGAGTTTTGGAAGAGTTACTAGCTCTGCATAACTATGGAGCCACGCTTTATCCCAAGACAATCCCGCCTTGGTGTGATTTCAGGAGCAGGGACTTATCTGTTAAGGATATCCTTAACTTGTGGGGCCCACTTCCGGGCACCTCCAAATCCGTAGCTCCACTCCCTTCTCGAGTTTGCAGCTTTTGACAGCCGATCAAAAAAGAATGCCTTTAACCTCACCATCCGATGTAGCCGGCATCAATATTATCCGACGTATATTTTAACGTAAAAAAAATCTGTTTCGTGTCCCAAAGACCAGCGGCCCATTTCTAGGGATTTAAAAATACCCTTATCTCCATATACAAAAATCGCTTAAGCGTAGAATCCGAGATCATTAAATTAGACGTAATTTAATCCCACCGAGATTTCATGGGTTTGTCAAAGGGTACTCAGTTCATTCAGTAATTTGTGAAATGCATCAGTTTTGTCATGATAACAGTCATCAGCTTGCTGTGGCTGTTTTTCTTGACTGTTCTGCTGCATTTGACCGCATATCCATTCTCTTCTTTATCTTCTCTCTCAGGTCCCTAGGGCTGACTGCGAGAATTGTTAAAAGGGTGGAAATATTGCTGTACACCAAGCGGTTCTATTATGAAGACGACCTTGATGCACGTCAGTTCTACCCTATTACTGGTGTGCCTCAAGGTTCCCCACTTTCTCCTGTCTTATATCTTGCTGCCTCCATCGTTTTCTTCAAAGCATTTAAACGTGAACAGCATCTCGTAGTATCCGCTGGTGATACCACAGCCCTGTTTTCTGAACGCAGATGCAAATATGTAGTCTCGGAAATCAGCCGTTTCTTTTTAAGTTCAAAAGACCAGCTTACACCTTCCAATCTTATTTTAAACTCCGAAAAATCGTAAGTGGTCGCCTTTCATGGCGCCCCTGCAACAAAGATAGCTTAAGAGACTAAAACTATCAGCTTTATCTTCCATATTGATTAATCAACCCCTCCCTACCTTCACCAGTTGAGTTAGATATCTGGGGTTTACCGTTACGGTGAACTGGTTGGCGAAATCCGACCTGGATAGACTTAAGCATATCAGGGAGAGAGCTAGGTGGGCTCTGAAACGCGCCAAGCATCTGCCATTGTATTAGAAAACCCAAGTGCGTATTTGGGTACTTGGGCTATCTCGGAATTAGTCTTCTCTAGATGACATCCCCCAGAACAAAGACTAAGGTTTCTCAAGCTCCTCATCTCGAGATTTCCGACCATAGTCAGCCTTGACTGGACTCTTAGGGTATGGTATACCCTGAATGGTTTAGTCGGAGAGCGGCGCGCTGGTGCGGCCAGGGGGTTCAGATCCCACTGGACCTGTGGCCGTTAGGATTTTGTAAGAAAACAGAATATGGTAGATAACAATACAAAGACTGTCGTTTTTTAAACTCAAGTTTTTCTTTTTGTGCTGTTTTCCGACCGATGTATTTATTATTTAACAAATCGTTTATTATTATAGCATTATGAAAGAAATTAATTACTCAGCTCAATCTTTACTCTGGTAAAAATGAAAATCAATGTGAAAGTGATGAAATGCGAAAAAGTTAGGGAATCTTATATTTTTGGTAGAACAAATAGAGAATGCATATAATCCATTTCGGTATGCTACTAGTTTTTTATTTTTCAGTTAAATGATGGTCTATTTTTATCTAACTGTTAGCGCATATAGACCAAGGCATTAAATGCCTTGGTCTTATACACAAGGCATTTAAAATATACAAATTCATGAGAAATGGCATTACTGAATTATTACTATAAGCTATTGATCTTAATATTAGCTTATCAAATAATTTCTTTAATAAGATTATAAACCAAGTGATATTAATTGGAAACGATGCAGAAAAGCCGAGGGCATAAAACAAAGGCGAGTTCATGCTATCGGTAAAAAATTAACCCCGTATCATTAAAATCATTTTAATATAAATAATGACCACCACAGCTAAATTTTGTCTAGTGGGCTAATAAGTAAGCACGTAATAATTTCATTTTGCTCTTATTTTCTTTAATGCACTTTTTTGTAGATACGCTGAAAATGATCCAGTGCGTATCAGCGTTAATCAAGAAGTTATCATATGTAAATATGGTTTATAGTTAAGCAAAACTATTATAAATACTGCGATCCAAAGGGGCAATGCCGCCTGTTTGATAGAAGCAGTCAGGGATAAGGGCATGTATATAAACCATAAGCGAATAAACCCCGCATCCGAAAATCAATCTAATATGCATCATCATTCACCAGAGCTATCAGATACAGAAGATACAACATGAATTAACGGGGACGCCGATGACAAGATTTTCGGCGACGATCGCGCGCTTCCTACTTCGGCAAGCCCATCCGTATGCGATACCGATCTATACGAATCCATTGTGCTACCAAACCGATAGGATACATCCGGATCTCACTCTAATGGGATCAACGGAAACCACGATGGAAACAGCGATCAGTCTTAAGTTACATGCGATGCAATCTCTTAAACAGAACCCGAAAGGAGCGCAGCTGCAGTGAGTCAACGTATGAACTCAGATGGTAACGAATCCACTGAGTTTAACTAACTCTTAACGATGGATAAGAAGAAAGATATGTTACAAGATAAAGTTTTTATACTGTTGTACAATTGTTATTGTCTATTTTTTAAATACCATCTGTTTAAAATAAATATTGATATGAGGGAATACTGGCCAAGGTACTAGCAAATCTTGGGAAAAGAAAATAAAGTTATCAGTTTTATTAAACCACGGGTATAGTTTAATTTGTTCATATAATAGTACATACGTAGATGATTATCATTTAGAACATAAATCAGATCAGCTAACTGAGTCGACTTATTTAATATTTTTATAAATTAAAAATAATGATAAATAATTATAAAAATTAAATAATAAATAATTATTAATAATTATTAAACAATAAATAATTTTATATAAGATTTTATATAATTTATATCGAGTAATTTATATTATAAATAAAATTTATAAATGTAATTATAAATTATAAATGTAATTATAAATGTAATTTATTTATAAATGAATATCAATGAATATAAATTAATAAATTCATTTATGAATTTAATTATAATAATTAAATTAATGATTTTATTATAATGTAATTATAATAAAAATGTAATTTATATTATAAAAGTATAATTCATACTATACCAATGGTCTTCAGCTCAATAATAAAAAATGTGCTTCCATGTGTATCTCTCGATCGAAACATAATCAACATAGAGTTTACAACCTTGAATGGTGTAGCCATATCGATAACTGACTCATATAAGGATCTTGGTGTTTGGGTACGACAAGATTTAAGCACTCACATGCTTATCGACTTCGTGTGCTCACAGGTCAGACGAGTGGTTGGTCTTCCCCGTCGGTCACTTTTAAACGTTGATATTTCTTGTTAAGGACCATTTCTAACGCTTTGATTCGAAGTATACTTTTATATGCTTCACCATGATGTTACCCTATTACTAAGGAAGAATGTAATCGCCTAGAAAATGTTTATCGCTCCGCCACGAGATTAGTCCGTACTGTCAGACATTTGAAATATAGGGATATACTTAGGTATCTAAAAATACATAGTCTTAGTTTTATGCGAATTCGTGCTGATATGTGCCTCGTATGGCATATTTTACATAGTAAAGATCATCCATTGCGTCACTTGTTGAGATTACGAGATCAGCCCGCACTACGCGGAATTCCTTAATGATTGGAACACTACGCCTATGCCACATCCGTATCTCACTTTTTGCACAGAGAGTTGTATCGGTATGGAATCAACTTTCCGATACGACTGTTAACTCTCGTAATATTCATGCGTTCAAGCTGGAGTTGGATAAAGATTTAGTCAAGATAATCGATTGCAATCTGTGGAGTTTCACTTTGATTTCCTGTGATACAACTTGTAAAGAGTCTTTGACTCACTGTGCTGTCTATATAATAATAAGTTAAAATAAAAATCTTTTTTTTATGAATTGACTAATATATAACAGACGTTGTATCAGAATAAAGATTTGATGTCATCAGGAGGAACTGCTATGCTATCAAGTTTGGGACCCTATTTCTCGACCCAAAATAGCAGTTAGGCCAAATGCATGTTAATGGCGTATTTCCTCTGATGCAATTTGATTATCTAGTGAATCTTATTCTAATACAACGCAAATTCTTTTTTATTCATCTATGAGCATTTTTCGCTTAATAGTATAAATTTATTTTTAATAATATTTAATTGATTTATATATTGTAAATTTTATATTTTAATAATAATTTGTTGACTAATAAATAATATTGAGTAATAAATAGTATACGACGTATCCGAAATAAGAATATAAGTCATTAAAAAGAACTGCTATGCTATCAGATTTCGGCCCCTATTCCTCGACTCAAATAGGAGCGAGGCTAAATACATACTAATTACGTATAAACTGGTAAAATTTTATTTTCTAGTATATTATTCTAATACAGAGTAAATTATTTATTATCCATTTATTAAAATTGTCCGCTTAAGACTTTAATTTGATTTTAATAATATTTTGTTGATTTATAAATTTAATTATTTTTTGTTTGATTTTATGTTTATAGCAACTTAGTTTAAAATATGTATCTATAAAATTATTTAAATGCTTTTGAAGAAAGTCAATATCATTAAGAATTACGTTCTGATGCAAATAAATACCATTATTTTTCGACATATTTTACCCACGCGATATCAAAAAACTTTAATCTTACGGGTGGGTAAAATATGTCGAAATATAATGGTGAAAGTCAATATTATTACATGTTATAGTAATTCTTAAAATGCCATTACTTAATGTATTATATGTTGGGTCAACCCTACAATGTTGGGTCGAGGAATATGGTCCGGAACCTGATAACATAGAAGTTCCTTCTGATGACCTCTAATCCTTATTCTTAAACATCGTATGTAATTTATTCATAAAAATTGATTTATTTTGAATTTCAATTTTAAATTTTAACTTGATATAAATTATATAAAATTTTATATAACAATCATTTATTATTTATTATTATTTATTATTTAATTATTTGAATTTTATTTAGCATTATGTTTAATTAATAAATAATATAAAATAAGTAGAATCTGTTAGCTTATCTGATTTAGGAGGATGCTAAATATATGGTATGCATGAATGCTCATGTAAAAATGTTTCTTGTAAATTTAAATGTCATCTTTACGATATAAATTAAAAGTAGTTTTAATTGATGTTAATTTAATGTTCATATCTAGATAAAATAAAAATTAATATTAACTTCTATTTTATTTGAGTTAATATTAATATTAACTCTAATAAAAATTATTAGAGTTATATACACCTATATCATCAATGTATCGAAACATATATTTCATATATTTATATAATTTATATAATTATATAAATATAAATATGTCTTCCTATAGGCTTACATACATCTTCATATATTTGGGGATTCTATTAATTCAATTTTATCCGTATATCTATATCTATTTTAGATATTTACTTTCTTTATCATCAATATTGGTTTTATTAAGAATGAGCCTACCTGGATAAATTTGTGAGATTTATTTTTTACACAGTTTTTACACAGTCAATATTATATTACATATAATATCCCTTGTACAATAGGATTCATTGTACAAGGGATTTTCTATTTCCTTGTACAAGGGATTTAGTATGCGTGAATGATCATGCAAAAATATGTTTCTTGTAAATTTAAATATGCCATTTTTATGATATAAATAAATAGAAGTTTTAATTGATGTTAATTTAATTTACAAATCTAGATATATACCTTCTTTATCATCAATATTAGTTTTATTAAGAATAAGGCTACCTGGATAAATTTGTTCACGAGTCAGAGAGAAGATTCAAGGCTCGAATCGACAATCGCTGATCTTACACTTTAATGGAGGCAATTATGTGCTAAATATCTTGGGAATCCCTGGATCAAATCAGATCAACTTATTGAGTCTACTTATTTTATACTATATAAATATTTAAAAAAGATAAAAAGCGATAAATAATAAACAATTAAATAACATTTTATACAATTTATATATAACGATATAATTTGTTATTAAAATTAAAAATATAAATCAATTTTTATGAATTGACTAATGAATAATACACGATGTATGATAGAGATAATCACAAGGAACTACCATGTTATCAGGTTTCGGCCCCTATTCCTTGATCCAACATATTAGCATGGCAAAATGCATTCTATTAATGCATTTCTTCTGATGAAATATGACTATCTAGTGTACTCTAATACAAAACATTTTGTTTATTATCAATTCATAACAAATTTTCACTTAAGGGTTTAAGTTTATATTTTATAATATTATGTTGATTTATATCTTGTAAATTTAATATTTTAATAATATTTTGTTGATTTATACTTCTCCATTATAATAAATAGAATAAACATCAAACTTGCTTGTATATAAGCAGAAAAATAATGTATAAAAATAATTTTATATTATATGTTAAGAATAAGGCTTTCTGGATAAATTTGTTCGCTCTTTGAAAAAAATTATTAGATTTAACTACACATATATCGTCAATGTATCGAATATTATTTATTAATATTACTATTTATTAATATTTATTATTTATTTAATAAATATTATTTATCGACTTATAAATAACAGACGTTGTATCAGAATAAGAATTAGAGGTCATCAGGAGGAACTGCTATGCTATCAGGTTTCGGCCCCTAACTTCCTCTACCCAACATAGCAGCGGGGCCAAATACATGCTAATGATGTATTTCCTCTGAAATAACTATCTAGTATCTTATTCTAATACAAAGTATATTATTTATTATCCATCCATAAAAATTTGCCACTTAAGAGTTAAATTTATTCTTTATATTATTGTGTTGATTTATATATTTTACTATTTTCTACTTGATGTTATTTTTATAGTAACCTAGTTTAAAATATGTATCTATTAAATTATTTAAATGATTTTGAAGAAAGCCAATATCATTACATATTGTTGCAATTCTTAAAATTTCATTATTTAATGTATTATATTTTATATTATATGATATGCATGAATGCTCATGCAAAAATATGTTTCTTGTAAATTTAAATATGTCATCTTTACGATATAAATTAATAGTAGTTTTAGTTAATGTTAATTTAATGTTCATATCTAGATATACACCTTCTTTATCATCAATATTGGTTTTGTTAAGAATAAGGCTACCTGGATAAATTTGTTCGCTTATTGAAAAAAAAATTTAGAGTTAAATACACATATATCATCAATATATCGAAACATATATTTCATATCTTTATATAATTTAGATTTATTTTTTGAACAGTTATTAACAAATTCATATTCTATAAAGCTTAAAAATAAGTCAGATATAATTAAGCTACTATTATCTTCCATTTGAATACCTTTTAGTTGTCGAAATATAGATGTCCCTGCCTTCAAATAATTTTGATTTATTAAAATATTTAAGGATTTATTAATTCGAATTTGTTCATGTATTTAAAATGTTTGCCATTTATTGTTTTAAATGTTTTGGTTTTCCCTCTATTTTGTTATTTTATTTCATTTTTTTGAATTTTGTTCGTGTTGTTCTTTTTATGAATACATATGTTTTGTATATTTGTTGTACATTTTAAGTGCTTTTTAATGCAAATTTTTACTAAATGCAAATTGCTCTTTTTTAAACATGGACTTTGATTTCCTCAAAGACTTCAAGTTTCCTAAAAAAATGGGTGCATAACAAGAACGTCAATTCGCGAGCTTTGCTGAGGGAATCTCTATAGACTGTACAATAGAGAAATTACAAGCCCATGGCACATCAGCCTCTCAGCATTAGAACGCAACTCGTTTAGGGAACTTTGTGAAACTGTCATGCGAGGACCATCCGTATATCACAGTCTTATAAAGGAGGCGGCTTTGTAGCGACTATGATCGAGATAGACAAGTCAATTTTGCATCACACATTTAATGACTCAACTACTTACGTATGTTTAGGGTGCAAGGGAAATAAGGCCTTCAATGAACGATGCTTGGAGATAAACAGAGTATGGACTAGCATATGTAAGAAACGTGCAGTTGATAAGAAAATTACAATACGATGTGTACAGAGATTTCCTGTCATACCGGTATTATACAATATGATAAAAACATAAATTACTAAATTCACCGGTGACCAATGAAAATAACACCTCGCTCTTAAAATGCAGACCGATCATATCTGCTATAGATGGTCCAGCATACAGGATTTCAAAAGTTATCACAAGGCTCCGTACCCAGTTTTGAAGCATTGTACATCTATATTTAAAACACAACTGATCTGCTACAGAAGCTGAATTCAGCAGCTGTTCTTACTCGACAGCGCATCATGACGATTGACTTTACTGCACTGTATACAAATGTAGACAATGCGTCAGCAGTCCATTCTTTAGAAGCTATTCTACAGAATGTCGATCCACAACAGTTTGGACTTAGCCTCCGTATCGACGATATCACGCACTTAGTAAGGACAATACTTAGGTGTGACATTTTTAAGTGCGATAATCAATTCTATCAACAAATCAAGGGACTCTCAATGGATCCCTTGCTACGTTGGTAGCACTCTCATTGTGCTACCAACGTAATGTAGTTTATGAAATGTTTTGTGGTGAGTGCGCTGCTGTAGGTAAGAAGCTTAGCTACATATTAGAAACACAACAACCGGTTTTTGAACGGATCAAGAAACATTTAAGAGCAGCACGAAACCCTTCAGCGCCTTCTTACGCCAGCAATTATCGGCCGCGTCCGCGCATTATTCACAACAACATCAAATGAGCAACCAAAGTGCAGCGCAAAGGTACTCTACCGAGCAGATAACGTTGTGTCGCCAAAACTAATGGAGGCAAAAACTATTGAAAAACTAATGGAAAACTAACTATATAGTTATCCTTTAATTTAGTAAGTTCTAAATACATATCTTTATTAATTTGATCTTTCCTTTTGTAATTGTTTGTTATTTTCATTTTATTTTTAATTTTATCAAATATATAATGTTTCCAAATGTTTATCTTAGATATATTCGAGCTTTCACTATTAATAGCTTACTAAAGTAAGCATTTAGGATATTATATAACGAATTGTAAATTTTAATTTTGTCGTTGTTATTATTTAATCTATATTTATACCCTTTTGATAAAATTTTTCTTAATCCACAATTTTCAATTAATTCTAGATTATGGGTACATATATGTTCATTTATTTTATTAAAACAAAGACTTTTACAATTGCATTCTGTTTCCATTACGTTTCTAATATTATCATTACATATTGAAATTAATTCTTTATTATAATTACAAAGTTTTTCCAAATGTTTATCTTTATCTCTATATAGTTATCCTTTAATAAAGAATATTAAATATTTGGATTTATTGTTATATAAAAACTAAAAAGTTTCTCAAATGATGATACCATTCCGCGTGAATTTTTAGTAATCATATAAGCCCGACGCGAAAGAATGACGAATGCCGTTTCGTCATCACTATGACTCATCAGTGGCAGTTCCCTCCCACTGCTGGATGCAGAAGATGACTAGCAGACGGCAATCAACGAATGAATCAAGTGCATAATGTACTAGAAAATTTCTAGTAACATTATCTAGAGTGCTAAATTAGCACTACAGCTTCATCAAATTGGCTCATTAGCACAAGCGCTGGCAAATGCCAGCGCAAGGTATCTTAATATCGGCTTACTTCTATTTCTCAAAAGATGATACCATTCCGCGTGAATTTTTAGTAATTATATAAGCCCACGCGAAAGAATGACGAATGACGTTTCGTCATCACTATGACTCATCAGTGGCAGTTCCCTCCAACTGCTGGACGCAGAAAAGGACTAGCAGACGGCAATCAACGAATGAATCAAGTGCATGATGCACTTGTGCAAAGGAGGACTTGCTAGTCCTCCTTTGCATCTAGCAGTGGGAGGGAACTGGCACTGATGAGTCATAGTGATAACAAAATGCCATTCGTCATTCTTTCGCGTCGGGCTTATATGATTACTAAAAAGTTTGAAGTGCAAAAATGAAACAAGTTCTGCGCAATGACTACTAGATATTTCTAAATTTTCTGATATAATTTGAAATATTCCTTATATAATTTGCTAGTAAATTTTTGCATTTAAATCCAAAAATTTAAAATAATGCTTATGGCCACAACCCGGAAATTTATTTTATTAACATAATATAATAATTTATAATAATTTTGTGTATATTATGAATTGTATTGGTAATATAAGAAATTATGCGTATTTTGTTGAAAAAAGAGACGATACATTTAATACTCTCGCTCGGACGAATGTATCTGATTACAAACTAACAGCGAGATAATTAACAAGATATAGGGGACGTTTGACAATTCTTTTACTATCATCATGTACAGTGTACACGGTGATACTTAGATATCATATATAGCGAAATAACTTTATGCTTTTCACATGTTAATGAATTTATTTACAAAGTCCATCTAAATACATGTACATACTGTTTCGAAGAAAAGCGGAAAATATTTATAAAGAAGTGTAATGCCTGTATATTTATGCATTGATGTTAATTATAAGGCGACTAAAAATGCCTTATAATGTCCATACGTTTTGATAAATTGGATTAATAGAGCTATTTAAAGCGTAAAATCGTTAAAAAATGTAATTACGTTATAAATGCTCAATATCATGCCGTAGTTATCTTGGGATAAATTACACTTTCCATGCTCAATGTGATTTTATCTCACAAATTATCAATTGTCAATAATACATTCACATTTCAATCGTTTAAAGTAGAAAGCGATTTCTCTTTATATATTCCGTGAGTTAAGCCGATCAAATACTTTCAACATCTAAAAGCGTTCATATGCTGTAACACAATGTACGGTCTATTCACCTGAAAACTATATATCTAATTTCCCTGTCAAGCATGTTTGTAACTTTGAGAAAATACGCAGCTCTGGCGTCTATAAAAAAACTTGGGTAGGCTAAAAACGGACATGAACCTTTCAAGTTTATCTTTAGGATAAGTCCCAGCTTAGTCAAGATTAATCTAAAGATGACTAGAGAGTTCTTAACCCGATAATGTCAAATAATATCAGTTTAGGGTATATCTCAGCTCAAGCATCTGTAATCTGATATGGGACAGGTAACTCGGACTTACCTTAGTTAATCATTTCTCAGTAAGCTCAAATAGTCATTTCATCGTGTAACGCAATCGTTGCATGTTATCTCTTTGTCTAAACAAATAATAATTTCAATTATTTAATAATTAGTGATTGGTGGTACGACCTATCGCTTTTCACCTGTACATTGAATGTATTGCTGATAACTGATTTTTCAGCAATGGATATATACAAAAATTGGGTTATTTAAGTTCATACATTTTCAAATATATCAAATTGTATAAATTTCTATTAATTTCGTAACTATTCGTTGAACATAAAGAATTAACAATTCAGACAGAAATGAAAAATTAATAGATTAAATTAAATATTTAATAAATTAAATATTAAATATTTAATTTGATAAATTAAATTAAATTAATCTATGTAACTTACCAAATTGATAAGCAAGACAATTTGAGGACTAAAAGCGTATGAATATTATTACAATATAATATTTATAATATATTTTGTATCTTGTTGCAGTTATGGATAATTGCCAATAAGGTTTATTTTTAAGCGGACATGCGGATACACGAAATCAGCTCTCTTATTACATTGCAATTGACAGCGTTAAACAAAATCTATTGTAATTAGATACAATTAAACACAATTACATGTTATGTAGAACATGAATAACACATTTACAATAGATACTAGTTAGACAGCGTATACTTATTACACAATTGACATGACGAGTTCAAATTACAGTTATCATGAACAATAAAGGAAGCAATACATAATCAAAACATTGTTTTGATTCTAAAATTTAATATAAATATTAAATTACGTTAACCGCTGCTTTAATTTGAACATCAAAAATAAGTTTTTAGACATTAATAATGAACAGTAAAAATAAAACGATATATTAAGCTACTGAATAAAGTTTTATTCCCACAGGATATCAATAATATAGCATTTATAAAAATAAAGCACGTACTTTTTATGTAAAATGTAAGCGCTTCGCTTTGTATGTTAGATGAGCTTTAGATGTTTTGTAGATGTTATGTAAAACAAAACTTTCAATGAAGACAAAGATTAAATTTATAAAATTTTCAAACTCTTGCTATCAGATCTCAAATTGTTGAAAATTAATTGAGCATCTCTAAATGAACGAAATATCGTTCGAATTATAACGTCTTTGTTCGCTTAAGTTGCCCTTATATTACTATAATCGTTATCAACAACCAAGCATATATATTTCGTATTTTATCTAACATTTTGTTAATTAAATAATTAGAAACTAAGCATTTATGTAAATATTAATTATAAATCAATTTTATTTTTATAAAAATGTGGTATAAATAATTGTTAATGCAGAATTTAATCGTTTAAAGTAGAAAGGGAACCCTCATTATAAATTCCAAAGGTCTAGTCGATCGAATACTTTTTAAAATGTAAAACATTCATACGTTGCAACACAATGTACGGTGTATTCACCTTAAAAGTAATCTCTCTAACTTTTCTGTCAATTATGTTTGTAACTTTAAGAAAATACGCTTCTCTGGAGCAGATTATGTTTTCGCTCAAGAGCAGCGAAAATTCGATGCTCTGGATTCCTTATGGAATCCTGTGAGAAATTCAGTGCCCTCGTAATCAACGGATACGCATTTGTGCCTTATATAAAGAATAACTAGAAGGTCCACACATGCAACAAGCCAGTAAAAACGCTTTCTGCACCTGAGCTTCGTCTAGCATCGTGAGGATTGCTGGTGTCTTTAAAGTTATCACAAAAGCAATTGAAACGCATCCTAACCACTTTGTACTGACTGTTACTTACGAATTTACTGCTTAACCACTTCCATTATTTCATTAACTTATCCTGTTTTAAGATTGTTGAATAAAACCATTTACGTGGAGATTCTCATATCAATTTATTTAACAATTGTTTCGAATGAATTCGATGCTGGGTCCTGCGAAATTCGAAGGTAAATCGGATACCACCCCGGCACAGTTTAAACGCTGGATTCGAACGTTCGAAAACTGCATCGAAGAAATCGTATCAACAAATGCGTCTCGCCTCCTAATAAACTTCATCTACTCATCAATTATGTATCCAGCGAAGTGTATGATCTCGTATCCGACTGCGCTACATATAAAGAGGCGAAACTCATTCTAGAAAATACTTTTCTAAAGACCGCAAATGCAATTTTTGCTCGACATCGACTGGCCACGCGCAAACAGAGTAATCTCGAAACTAGTGATGACTTTGTGCGTCAATTGATTCAATTAGCGAATAAATGTGATTTTCAGGAGGTGACAGCAAAAGTTCATGCTTAAAACGCGATTCGAGATGCTCCAATATCTGGGATGAAAGATTCTATTATACGACAAAAGTTGTAAGAATACAATGATCTATCTCTTGACAGGGCGGTTCCAACGACGAGAATCATTGAAACTGCTCAAAAAGATGCCCAAAGGTTTATATCACACACCTCGGACAACCCAGTATTTTCTGCTTCAGCTCAACCGGATTTCAAGCGTCCTGTAGACACGGAAGTACAGGTTAACAACGATTGTTTGGCAGTGACGAGAAATCGCTTCTCTGGATGATCTCGGAAGGGTTCTTCGAAATGCAGCTTCTGCGGGAAGAGTTATCATTTACGAACAAGATGTCCGGCGAGAGATCTTTATTGCTACAAATGTGGAAAACGAGGACATTTCGGTGTTGTATGTAGATCATCGCAACACTCATGTTCATCGATTCAGAATCCTAACCTTGTCATAACTTGTTTAATGCCAATACATGGATACAGTTCGATTTCCGTTAAGATTGGAGATGCTACAGTTTCTGCACTTGTCGATAGCGAAGTGTACAGAATTTCATGTCTACTCATACTCAGCAAAAGTGCAAGCTGCTCACACATAAATCTGTCGAAACGATCAATTTAGCGTCTGCCTATAGCAAAGTAAAAACAGTCGGTCATTGCTTTGTGGATTTGAAGATCAAAAACAGGTTCTATAAAGATCTAAAAATTTCAATTCTACCGTGACTATGCTCGCCCTTAATTCTTGGTCAAGACTTTATGAAACGAAATAAAAAGGTGGCTTTCACCTACAGGGATGGTACTTCACCAGAGCTAACTGTATGCCATACGACTTGTCCGAAAATTACCCCCCTCTCCTATTCACAAATTTGACAGAGGATCTTTATCATATTGCCACTAAGTCTATAAGTCATTCGAAATCTGATTTAAACTTCATCAAACAAGAAATTGACAATCTGCTCAAGTCGGACATAATCGAACATTTGAATTCCCCATAGAGAGCTCAGGTGATGGTAACGAAATACGTAAGAAACAAACGTCGTATGGTCATCGACTACTCTCGTTCAATCCAGCGATTTACGTATCCTGACTCATTTACGATGCCTAGAAAAAAGAACTAGCACAGGAACTATCAAAATATCAGGTTTCCTCGAAATTAGATCTAGAATCTTCGTCCCCTTAGAGAAGAAGATCGATGGTACACTTCATTTGAGGCGATAGGGCAACTATACCAATACAAACGAATGCCATTTGGTCTGATAAATTCAGTGGCGGAACTATTAAAATACCAAGTTTTCTCGAAATTAGATTTATAATCTGCGTATTATCAATGTCCCCTCAGAGAAGAGGATCGATGGTACACTTCATTTGAGGCGATAGGGCAACCATACCAATACAAACGAATGCTATTTGGTCTGACGAATTCAGTTGCGGCATTTCAGAGAGTTATGACGGGGATTAAAAACGATAATAACTAAAATTCAACTTACGCTTACATCGATGATATTGTTGTGACTGGAGTAAATCAAGGGGATGATGACAAAAACTTAAATAACTTTCGTTAAGTACAAAATAAATATTGCATGAAGCGTAATGAATCGAAATGCATGTACTCGGTTACACAATTGAGCTATCTCGGATATCTTATCTCATATGGGAAACTAAGGCTTGACCCTGATCGGTTGCTACTCTTAAAACAATTACCTGCTCCTACTTCAGTTAATTCACTCAAGAGAACCTTGGGCCTACTTCGTACCACAGCAACTGGATATCTAATTATTCCTCTATTACTCAATGGTGTACTCGTAATATATGTTTTCCTCATGAGGAGGCATAAACACCAGGCAGCATTATATATATTCTCATCAGACTAAGAAATAGAACCGAATTATTCTCGCAATATTCAAAGTCTCTACGTATGCCCAGTCATCGTATGTGACGACAAACTTCCACAACGGTATACGCGTTTGCTCTAACGGAGCTCATCAGTACCGTGACTTTAATAATCATCCATAGGCACCTTAACACACGCTTAAACAATGTCTAAAGCTCGAAAAACAGAACTACCCTTAATCTGAATCATCAGAGGAAATTTAGCATAAGCTCTGTGCATGGCAGTGCGTATTGCAGTTTAACCATGCATCAGGCACTAAATTCCTTTTAATAGAAACGCTGTTTAACAGGGACACTTTAAAGTGTACAAATATATAAAATATAATTTGTTGTTACACCTGCCCTGGGACACTCAATGGTGTACTCGTAAATAAATCACTATGTTTTCCTCATGAGGAGGCATAAACACCAGGCAGCATTCTATATATCCTCATCAGACTAAGAAATAGAACCGAATTATTCTCGCAATATTCAAAGTCGCTACGTATGCCCAGTCATCCTATGTATGGCAACAAACTTCCAAACGGTTTACGCGTTTCGCTCTAAGGGAGATCATCAGTACCGTGATTTTAATAATCATCCATAGGCACCTTAACACACGCTTAAACAGTGTTTAAAACTCTAAATACAGAACTATATATACTAAATGGTGTTGTTTGATAGACTGGACTTCGATTCATGACTTTCAATCACCATATCACTTCTAGACGACCACTTCATCATCGAAATGATGAGTACCCGGCAACACTCATCAGTAGAATGAGGTACACACTGGTCGTTTCGGTTGCCTGTGTGACATTGTGAATAAAGGCGTTTCCGACACTTTGCTTAATTGACTGAGGCTTACGCTCTTTACCAGATCGAATTGCTGTGCGGACCATCCTTAAACACTAGGCAGAGGTTGTTGCTGAATTGTCGTTGCACTCGTTGGATTCTTAATGGATACGGCATATATAATAGTAGTGCACAGATGTGCTGAGTAAACAACGGTCCAGGATTTCTTACGAAATACGGCATTTATACTAAATGGTGTTGCTTGATAGACTGGACTTCGATTCACGACTTTCAATCACCATGTCACTTCTAGACGACCACTTCAGCATCGAAATGATGAGTACCCGGCAACACTCATCAGTAGAATGAGGTACACACTGGTCGTTTCGGTTGCCTGTGTGACATTGTGAATAAATGCGTTTCCGACACTTTGCTTAATTGGCCGGGTACTCATCATTTCGATGCTGAAGTGGTCGTCTAGAAGTGACATGGTGATTGAAAGTCGTGAATCGAAGTCCAGTCTATCAAGCAACACCATTTAGTATAAATGCCGTATTTCATAAGAAATCCTGGACCGTTGTTTACTCAGCACATATGTGCACTACTCTTATATATATCCCCACAAGGAGGTATAAGCACCAGGCAGCATTCTATACATCTTCATCAAACCAATAGGACCGAATTATCCTCGCAATATTCAAAGTCGCTACGTATGCACAGTTAAAGTGTCTATGGATACATATATAATGGTGACTATGCCCATTTTTATAAGGTGCCGGCTATCGCATTACTGTCTAGGAGTGACGAGAGTTTGAAAGCTAAAGAATATGCTTGATTCAAACACCTCAAATATATAAGTATCCATAGTAGGGAAGAGAGCGAAATCCCGTCTCATCTGCAAAATCTGCACTTCATCTGCATTTTAGATAACGTCATACGAAAATGATATCGGATCATTTATCTTTCTAAACTTCCGAACTTTATCTTGGCAACATTAATGATGACAATTGTAATCGTCATCATTAATTAAGTTACTATTCATTTTATTCGCTTTTTTTAAATTGTCGTGACATTTCCACAAGCCGATGGCTATAATCGTTTTGAATTTATATCAAATTTGTCTGATAAAATTCGCAAATATTGAGCAGACAAATATTACTATTCACAACTAGTTGTTTCTTAATCCGAATAAACTATAACAAAAAAATTATACAAATAAATAGGAATAAACAAATAGATAAATAAATAAATAGGAATAAACAAATAGACAAATAAACGAATAGGAATAAACAAATAAATATGATAAAACAAATAGGAATAAACTAACACTTCCATCTTACATGGGAAGTTCGCTGTCATTTTTGCAGAATGTCGAAAATTGCAAACAGACCTGGCTCTTCGGTTCTTTGCTAGTTACTTCGGATATAGAATTTTTATAAAGTCACATCCAAATACAGGATTCTGAGTACATTGATCATGCATTGCAAAGAGCACAGCATAATGTGAAACGGAGAGAATTTATTTAACATTTTTAGAAATCGTTCTATCAAATAATTATCTTAAGTTTGAAGACGAACATTTTCATTAAATATCAGGTACGGTCATGAACACTACCATGCCAGCGACCTACGCAAATCTTTTCATGACTAATATTAAAGCTAGTTGGTTGGATCAGTCACTCGTGAATCTTCTGTTCTACTGTCGCTATATATACGAAATATTTATTGGATAACCTAATGGTTTATTTGGGACAACAGTTTACCGGAAATCAGAATTCATTCCTTTGCATATACATGCGTGTAGCAGTTTTTTGAATTATTAATTGCAACGATTTTGAAAAAAATGATTATTTTAATGGAAAAAACGCAATTCAATTTAATTGCTGTATTTATTTGACGACAAGACATCAACAGAATAGATATCATGACATTTTTATTACAACAACACGATAATTAGTTTTACTTCTGGGATGTATTCCACATTTACTGTATTAATAGTAAGTTTCGCGTTCAACAAATCCACCAGGTCTTCTCCGGAGAAGGAATTTTCTGATTTCATCAAATATAAATATTAAGATTGCGTATGGAACAGGAACAAGATACCACATGTAGCTAAAAAGAAAGTAAACTTCTCTATAACATAAAAAATCAAGTTTATCGCATTATATGAGTTATTGAATATTTTCCCAAAGTTGGCTATCAACCAGGAATGGAGTTTCTTCAACCACTCCGTTACATTAGTTTTACATATTCAGAATATGCAAGGTTATCGTTAAATAAATATAGTAATGTCGCTGGCAATATTGCCAAGCACTTATCGAATCATGTATTGTTCAAATATTTATGTTACAAGTTTTTAGAAAATACCTTTATTCAAAATAAATTAACAGACATATAACTTATCTTTATTGATTTTACTTGATTATTCTCACGTTTTAAGTAAGAATTATCAACTACATCAAATAGAATTTGTAAAGTTTGTTCATATCTTGAACTATATCAAATAGAATTTGTATTTTACCCTTATGATAATATTGTCCTGGAAAAAATATTATCTACGTGAAATTACCTCACCTAAAATATTACTTTACATAAATGTGTTTTAAAATTTTTGAACAGAAAATAAAATTTATTATATAAATGTTTTAAATAAGTTATTTATATTTATATTTAATAATATATTTATTATATTTGTAATATTATATATACGTTTATATTTTATGTTTTATTCATTCACCAATTTTATATACGGCCTTAGGAGTAAAATTAGCAAAACACAAATCGCTGAACAAATAGTGTTTTGTTTTGCTGATGTTGCTAGTATAAAAATGTATTTGTCTGTTGACCCTGCTCAAAAATTCCAAATTTATAAAGAAAAGCAACGCCAGTTATTTTCTAACTTATGTAAAGTGGACTTTAAGAAAAGTAGTACATAAATTGCTAAATGGATAAAACATTAATAAGTAAATCAAAATAAATCAATAATTTATTTTTTTTAAATTTTACTAGCTGCTTTTAGCATCATGTTATTAAGCCATTGATCTTTATGAAATTAATTTTGTAACTTTCCCTCTTCTATTACATAATTTATTTTGCACGGTAAATGCAAAATATACAACCGTTATTAAATAAAGTCTATCTTTATTTAATAACTTTATTTAGTAATATAATGTCTATAGTGGTTGAAATAAAACTTGTATATTTTAGTCAATAAAATCAAAACTTTTATTCGTATTTTTTTTGGAATATGAAGGAAGATAAATTAGAACTAATTAATTTCAGACCTGTGGATTCATAACACTGTCAGATGATTTAAAATAACTGATGTCGATCTATTTTATAAATTTGTAATATTAAAGCGGGGTCAACTTTTGTTTCTGATTATGTTAGCCACACAGCTAACGAAATATAAAAAAATTAGTATTTTATTGATCGTACCTCGAAATTCAATAAAGTAATAAAACACGTACCATATGTACATCAAATCGTTATAATCAAAAAGTACGTTTTTTAGTTGATGCTAATATCAGATAGCGAGATATAAAATAAATTTGTGTATGTTGATCCTTATTCAAAATTCTAAATGTTCTTTTTGAATGAGACCACAATAAAGGTATCTATCTAATATTTATATTTATAAATATAAATAATATAATTTTAATATTTGTATTTCGTATAAATATTAAATATTTACAGTTATTTAGTAATTTTCGAAAGAAATAATAGAAAGTATTTTTATTTTTGTACCTTAGATGATAGTTCATTTGAATGTGCTTAACGGTTTAGTTCAATCAAATAAACTTTACGGAATAGAAACTAAAAGTTTAAAATTTTAAGTTTTTTTAAAGTATTGAAAGCTTTTTCATTGATGATGCTCCAAAATTTCAAATTAAAAAAATGGATTCAGTTATTTTTGATTTTATTTTATCACCTTTACCTATTGAAAGCTCTTTACCTACAATTAACTTAATTTTAGCAGGCTAATACTTAGTTTGATATTTAACATTGAAATTAATATACAAATTCTTAGAATTAAACATAGATGGAAATTTGATTACCTGTTGAATTTGTTTACAGTTAACTTAATTCTACTGTTGTAAATATTTATTTTTTGATTTTAGTAGAAATATTTAATTTTTACATTTTATTCAAAGGAATATTTATTATTATCTTATATATTAATTCTTAATAGATAAAAAATACTTAAAATTGGAGAAAACTATGTGTTGGCTTAAGAAGAGAAATTTTGAATTTATATCAAATAAGCATAATTAAATAATACTTACAATATATGATATAGGCTCAGGTTAAAGTTGAGGACAGGAGTGTATATTAGAACAAATGCAAGAAGTGTTTCAAATAGCAATGCGAAATTTAAGACGTTGTTACTAAAGCCAAATACTTAGTGATGAAAACGTGAAATGCTAGATATAAATTCTTACCTAATACCGTGCTGGAACAGAGATAGACGACGAGTTTTACATATAATTAAATCTGCCCATTGAACGATAACAATTGCCAAGAAGAATGAAGTTTGGGCTGTGGCCTCTAATATCTTACGATCTTGATATGTCTGTAACAAATAAATATATCGTAATTTTCTTCACATCAAAATTACCCATTCTTGTCCGTACGAGTCTTGTAAGTCGTTCAGCACTCGCGACTCCCATCCTACTCTTAAATCGAGCAGCCTGCTAGGAAGAAACCCATTTTGAGTTGTTATTATGTAATATATAAGAAATCCAGCTGAAGCCTGCATCATTCCAATTTGACCATATGCCATGGAAATTAGCCTAATAATTAACACACTTAGCTTAATATCTTATTATTAAATAATAAGATATAATTTAATTATTATTATTAATAATTAAATTATTAATTTATAATTAATTTAAATTTATTTAAATTATTCCTGAAATCATAAATTTATCAAATTTATAATTCAAGAGAAGACGTCAAATTGCACTTTACAGTAAAACGTTTTAATATTGTTTGAAGATAATAATGATTTTAATAATGTTCGAAGATTCAATTCAAGTTATCAAATCAATTTCTATATTTATTTATGTTTTTTCTATATTATGACAAAATATTATCAATTTTTGCCATATTATTTACGCTATGTTATGTCTTAGAGTTAAAAGTTAAATATATTTAAAAGTTATCTATTTTAAAAGTAAAAAATACTTTAAAAGTTAAATTAGTAAATGGTAATTACATCAACTCTCATCCAGTTAATGCTCTCATCTACTATCATATCTGCACAATTTTCTATCAAAGAAGAAACCTGTGTTACTTGACTTGTAACACTTCTATCAAACTGTCAAATAAAAATAAGGTCAAACAAAAATAAAAATTTACATTATATTTAAAAATAAAAATTAGTCTAATTTTCTCATCAAATCTTGTTGAAATTTAAAAATAAATATTTTTTAAAGCAAATGCCATATTTTCTTACAAATATTCAATTAAATTCTAAGCAAATTATTACAAAATTAAATTACTAAATAATCATAAAAAATATCAATATTTTATCGATGAGTCATCATGACAACTGATACAATTCCTTTTTCGTTTCATATTCGTTTTCCGTAATTAAGAAATAATATTTTTTTATTTAATAATTATTTGTTTCGAATATAATTTCATTAAGTTCCAAGATAAAATTCAAATAAAAGAAGGTTAAATGCAAAAGTACAAATAATATTTGTGTTAAACAACAAATTAATAAATTAGGTTATCAATTCTATATCGAAAAAAAACATGTCTATATCGACAAAAAACTGGAAAAGGCAAAATGTGTTGGTAGACAACTGATTTTGTCAAAATATAAGAATAAATAGCATAATAATGTTTTGCTATAATTTGTTACGCACATAAATAAGCTATTAAATAACTTTAAGATTTGTTATTGATGTTTGTTCATTTTAGTACTAGTTTTTAAAGAAAACGCCTGTTTTATTACAGCAAAGAAAACAAATTATTATCAAGAAGCGATCAAATCCAGCAATTTGAATGTTAATGAAAATGTGAGCATTCAGCTCTATATATTTTAAACTTAAGCTAAAATAATTAAATGATAGTAATCAAATTATAATCGAAAATAATAATTCGTTAAAATTTTATATAATTTAAAATTAATTATCGTTAATAATTAAATTATTTTAAAACGTAGCCTAAAATAATTTCTAACCTTTGATTCACTAAATTATCTGTTCTTGGATTTCTTGGTTTTCGCTGCATAATATCTAATTCGGCTTTTTCGTAAGCCAAGCTTATAGCAGGTACCATATCAGTACCCAAGTCAATGAATAGAATAGTGATCGTATCAAGAGGCAAAGGAATACCGCATAAAATGAAAACCAAGAATGGCATTATTTCGGGAATGTTAGATGTTAATGTATACGCAATTGACTTTTTCAGATTGTCAAATATTAAACGACCTAATTAATAAAAATACAAGCATTCGAATTAAATTTTATATTTTGTTAACCTTCCTCAACACCGACAACAATAGATGCGAAATTATCATCAAGTAAGATCATATCAGCCGTTTGTTTACTTACATCACTGCCAGTGATACCCATTGCTACTCCTACATGTGAAAAATAAAAAATTTAAAATCTAGAAATTAAAGACTTTATAGTATTGATGACTTTTAGTTCCTCTTGCATTTTATTTTATACCCTTTGGTTCATTTTCCAACTTCAGATTCAATCTTCTAGTGTTTAATTGTTTGTAAAAAGATCGCTTTTGCGACTTAGAAAACTCACTTAAGGATCGTTTTTTTTGTAAAAATAAATAAAATAAGAGACAATCAACAATTTGTTGATTTAATTGACGATTTATTACCATCACGATGAACAAATGATAGGAACAAACATAATAAAGAACATGCCATCATGATATGAACTTCTAAAGCTCACTATAAAATACAATTCGGACTTTAATTTTCTTTTCGATTTCGATTGTTAGCAATCGAAATAAATGATTTCAGGCAATAATTTATTATATAATCTCAAAAATTTACCAAAATCTTTGAAAATAAACTTAACATAATCCTGCATAGAGCAAATTTGAGAAATAATGAATCCTTATTTTGGATTTTTTGATAAATATTTAATAAATATTATATCTTTTTATAAAATATATTAATACAAAATATTTTATAATTCTTTACTTTTAAAAAAACCAATTTGCCGGTTTATATCAAAGATTTTACAAAATATAAAATTGTTCTTTTCGATTATGTTGTAATATGTTTTAACAATATGTTTTTATTAAATATTATTTTGACATTGTTTGTATTCTAGATGAATAATACTAAATTTTCAATATTATACAGATATAATTAAATATTAATTTAAAATTAACATTAAATAATATTTAAATTTAATATTAGTAACTGATATTTACAGTTACATGATAATTTTGAAGGATATAGTACAAAACATATTTATTTCCGTATTTTTTGGATAGTTTATTCAAATAAAATTGACGTTTAATTCAGTCGAATCAACTTTAAAAAAATAAATAACAATTGAATAATAAATATTAATTAAATATTAATATTAATTAATATTTATAATATTAATTAATATTATAATATATTAATATTATATTAATATTAATATATTATATTAATATTTATAATATTAATATTTATTAATAATATTAATTAATTAATATCTAAAATGACAACTAAACAATTTTTGTATGATAACAGAATAATAGAATTTGTTCAATTGCTATTTAAAATTGAAATAATTGTAATTAATTTAATTTATTAAT